>VNJS01002087.1:0-14192 GCA_008042575.1 Drosophila watanabei | reverse complement strand
GATTTAAGCATAACACTGTCATCTCTGTCTATCATGTACATTAGCATTAAGAGATAAATATGTATACCTAGCGCACATATACATCGTTAGAGAAGAAGCGTAGAGGAAGAACGAAAAGTCGAATTCATTCGGTGACTTGTACTTGAAAATATCAGACGTAGTAAAGTGAAGAAATCTATTAAAGCATTGATTACTCAACGTTTACAATTATAAAACTGTTTTCGGGTTTTGGGTTGATTAAATATATTTTATTAAGATTCTTATAAACTTTTTTTAAGAACAAGACATTTTATCTGCAATTTCTAAATTGTAATGAATATAATTGAATATAATCTTAAATTATGGAGTATTTTTAGACGTAAATATCCGTTGTACTCATCTATCCTTTTGCAGCTCTAGTTATGCAGCCAATTTTCTGCTTTGCCGCTTGACATGTGAAATTCGGAATTAGCGGCTTCAAATTATAAAATGTTATCAAACATCGTTAGAGTTAGTAAACACCAAACGTTTCTTTTGCATGTAGTTAGAGTTAAGGAATATTTTGGTGCAGAGCATGGCAAAGATGTCCAGGCAAGGAAAGTGTAATTTGCATAATTTATGAAAAACGGAAGCATATTGCTACTGCCCTACAGAAAAGATCAACCCAGAAATAAAATTTACGTCGCTATTTTTCCTGAAGAAAAAAAAATTAAAAAAGACACATATTTCTACGAGAACTGAATTCCGCCTTCAACTTACTAAAAGGACACACATTGTCAGAAAATCTACAGAAAACCTTCCGCCTTGATTATGAGTCGCCTAACATCTTCTCCCGCAAATTTATTATTATGCTATACATAAAAACAAAAAAACTATAAAAATGACTGAATAAATTAAACCTGTACAAATATTATATAAAAAATAAACTCTGCAGTACTACTTCTTATCGATTGGCCAATTTAATCAAGTTTTCATCTATAACAACATTTGCGTTCATGAATTACTAATGACGGGTACTGCAGGGCATGGATATTGTTCCCTTCGATAAAATTCAAGTAAACATGTATGTGTTTGTGTTACGCCAGCTTGTAAAATTCTTGCTGCGTCACTGTGCATTAGCTGCCGCCGAGAGTTCATGGCGCGCCAGAGTGGCGGAGCGACACTTGATGCCGCGTTGGCTTGTACACTGTTGAATAACAAAAAAAAAAAAACATGTAGAGAAAACAACAAAACAAACACAAACAACTTATCGACTATTGTTGTCACATGTTTACTAACCCCTAAAATACACACTACTGAATGTTTACTAAATCATATACATTAAAAAACAACAAAGGTGGAAGGAAACATAGGAGCACTACCGGTCAGTTAGTTCAACCCCAAAAGAATAATCTTACCAACGCTATGGATTCCGGTAACGCATCAGGGCCAATAAGTCTCACCGTTAGCAATTCATCAACTTCTACAAAAACAAGCCTGAATCTACAACAACTAATAGCCCTTGTACATCAACTGCCCACCTACGAAAGCCCGCCTGAAAATCTTGATTAGATTAGATTAGATTAGAACAACTACTTTTGTTAGTCGGAAAAGTGGATTAAGCAACATGCAAGAATTTGGAATTTAGATGACAACAAAGAAAAAACAGAAGAAATCCTAAACTATTTTCTGGACGGACTAGATATGGGAAACTATATTACACAGCCACGAAAATAAAAAGCGAACAAATGTCACAGGCAAGAGAAGCAGACCCTATTGGAAACTCCCTCAAGGCCAAACGTGACCAATATGACAGATTCTGCCTAAATACATTCTTAGTTGGATTAAAGGACCCACTTAGATCAGCCAATAGCCACAGACAATAGAGAAAGCGTACGAGCACGGGCATATCGATTTAAAATTCTCTAGAACCTGAATAAAAACCAAGAAAATTTACGACGCGACAGCTCGATATATAGGAGTCACCCACACGCGAAAGGACAGTCAACCAATAGTGACGAATAGCCGCCCAACCCTTAGAGTATCATTAGAAGTCCTACGAAACAAAATCAATTTAATATAAGTAAAAATATATACATTCTTGCCGAACACTTGAAGTAAAAGAGATCACTTCAGGGCCGCGCAGACTGTGCGCGAACGAGACTAAGAGGCTGTTCTTAGCGAGCCATAAGGAATAGAAAGCAGCCGAGAGTGGGCCACTCACCGTCCTGGCAAAGTGGCCTCGTGGCTCTGAGGAATGGATGCGCAGCAGAAGGGCAACATCAAGGCTGATGATGGCTTCGCGGTTGATAAAGCGGATGGGATCAATGAAATAACAAACAAGCTGGCGGCCGCCATGGATGGGGCTTGCAACCAGAGCATGCTCAGAGGGACCGTTCCGGAAGAACCACTCCCCGGTTTTCTGGTGGAGCTAGAAGATCGCGGAGTTACGCCGTACCTGCCACCACTACAGAAGGTTGCTTCAGAGAGAAAGAGGCACCGCACGCATAGCTGCAAGCAAAGCGCTATAAAGCGGCGAGGAAGCTCTTGAAGAAGACTATTAGAGACAGCAAGCTGGAAATCTTCCTTAAACTGTGCGATGACACTCCCTGGGGTGGCGCCTATAAAAGAAGCCACAGGCTCTGGAGGGGATAGTAAGAGCCCTGTTTCTAAAGGTCGTTAACCTCCCAAGAGCAGAGACATCCGGCATGTCACGAAAGCAGAGGTTGTTCAGTCGCGACAATATTTACAACAATAATTATAATACATAAATCGTAATTCGTCAGTCGTAGCAATGTCATATGAGGCCACAAGAAAGTATTAATTACTATGTCAAGCGCATGTGCATATTCTGCTGACACGATGAATTGAAATGGGGTAATAGTCTCATCTCTGCATATTCAATAGCAAAACGCAACCTATTTTACTCTTTCACACTAAATTATATTAACATAAGCATATTTGTCCATCACTGTTTACCTATAAATACCGTTGTTTGTTTCAACTCTCCCTCAACCTCAACCCAGTCCACCTAGTTCAAGTGCTAGTTGCAACGAATCAAAAGGCAATTAGTCTATGTACTATTCTGCCAGGCATCTAAGCCATCGTACGCACATTTACATTTTGGTGACCCTGTCAGGAAGAGTTCCATAACTCTTGAGAACATTCCTGGACACAATAAAACACCGGCAGGAAAAGTTCCGTAACTTTTGGGAACCTTCCTGGAAATTCAAAGTTGTCAAACAAAGCGATACCTTGAAGAAAATATTTTTACTAGAACTAAGATTCTAGATTCTAAGATTCTAATCCTCCAGATCTATTGAACACTTGTTAATTCCTTCGACCCCGAAACTGTTTCGAATAGGTGCGTATTCAGCTAGTAAGCAAATAAAACACTCCCACACACTCGGTCAGGGATTGAACAAGTTTCTATATGACTACCAAGGAGGAGCAAGCAGTCACAGAAACTTTAGATTTGCAGAAAGAGATCACTCAAGAGATCTCGAAACTCATATGCAATTTCAAGAAAGACTCAGCGGAAAAAAAACTCAATTCAACTTACTTTCAATCAAAGTTGGCCGCCATTGATGAAGCATGGAATCGATTTTCGGAGAATGATCATAATATTCTTGAGATATATAGAACCTCAGAATACTTAAACTTCTACAAAGACTGTCGTGAGTCATTCGAAAAGTACAGTTAAGTCATAACGACGCAACGGCTCAAACTACGAGCCATACCCAGGAAAACGCAGACACTGCAAGCATACAGCAGCCTGTGAGCAAGCTTATATCGGCATGTCGCCGACAAAGAGCGATAGCTGAGTCTATTAAGCGGGCTCTAAAAGAATTTTCAGAGACCGAAAAGAACGTTACCAGTGATTTAATAAAATCACTATGTTCACAGGCTCAAGAAATCCATTTTTCGGTTCATGAAGAATACACAAATTCCCAGTCAAGGGAGGATATGACATGCAGGCGTTCTTCCGTTCCTTCGAAAGGGATATTTAAACAGTGTTAGGCGCAAAATCAAACGCATGAAGCAACGAAGATGTTCACTAGCCCAGGATCAACTCAAATCGACGCAGTTTTCCGATTTATTTAAATGCATGATCCATGACCCAAACCACCGAAACTGGAAAGGCCGTAAGGCAGCCAGGAACCTGAGACTCAGAAAAGCACCAAGACCTGACGCGATTCCGAGCCGAGCGACAAAGCTGTCTTTGGCGCTGCTGCCGGAGGAAGTGCTCGGACCTACTATCTAGTGGTCACCCTGGACATTAGGAACGCGTTTAACACAGTAGATTGGGGCGAACCCTAAAGTCCCACCGGATGCTGAATCTCACAGGGTACCTGCTAAATTATCGTATTTTCTCTTTAAGGTGAACAGACGTGTTTTTTTCTTGCTCTCTCGTTATGTGAATAATTTTTGATAAAAACCATCGGGGTTTTATTTTTTAATTCCACAAATTAGTTTGTGCTGTTGGTGTTTGTTTTTGCTTTTTTTATTTCATTTTGTGCCTTCCGTTGCCGTTGTTTGCGTCGTCGCGACAGCTTATCGATTTTTAGCTTGCTTCCTCCTACGCTCTCTTGCTCTTTCGCTCTCACTGTGCAGTTGCACTTTTTAAATTTTCTCTCGTCCAGACTCTCTTTAACGTAAGAGGTAAGTCTCTATAATGGTTACTGGAATTGTCTGTTTCGGTTAAGCAGGCAATATGGTATGGCGGTTTTAAAGAGGTATTATCGAGTTTTCGTAAAACTCATGATATGCTCTTGGCGTTTAACACTCAATTTATTAGCCTCGCGCTGTTAAATGTGTCTCATAGGCGCAAAAAAACAGCTACTGGAGTGCTGCAAGTAGGCGGATCCCAACAACAAGCTGCGGGCTCTCACCAGCAACCTCCCCCGGTACAGTCCTCGACCTCAGAATTAATTCCAAAAACCATGAGATCGAGTGCTAAGAAAAATTCGGCTCCCGAAGGTGCCGCGGGAGTCACCGTTCCGCCGGCTATATTCGTTTTATCCCCTGGGGAGTCCCAAGTAAGTATCCCTCAGAGGACGATCAATTTATCCCACAGGGTAATAGGCCCGGACTACCGGCCGATCTCAGCAACGCAGCAACATATATTCGTTTCGCGGCTCTCCCCTGCTCAGACATCGGAAGATGTCATTGCATTTATTCAAGAAAAAACCGGAGCCAAAAAAATCAAGATTGAGGTGAAAAAATTCCCATTTTCTTATGCTAGAGAAGTTTTTTCTTTTAAAATTAATGTCCCTAATGAAATCGTTGCTCTACCAGTTTCTGGCTAGAGTATGTTGTTTTCTAAGAGTACGAAGCAAAGAAAAAAAGGAGTCCTAAAAAACTAACCAATTCCCTTTTTATTTTATTTCCTATCAGAATGCAAGAGGCCTACGTCCCAACTTGGATTACGTTCACAGAAACCTGGTTAAAGTCGGAGATTCTTTGCTTCGAAGATTTCCCAGCTGTGTTCACGGTTTATCGGCTATATTGGCCTGTCAGACGTCCTTATAGCGGTTGAATCCACTCTTACGTCAGAATTTATAACTTTTGAGGAATGCAACGATGTTGAATTCCTTTGTGTAAAGCTATCAATTAACGGTAGTTTTATTTATATTACATGTTCTTACATTCCACCCTTGTCGGAACTTCCTATATATTGGAACCATCTTTCCGCTATCCAGTTGGTTTCCAATAAACTTTCTGTTAGGGACCATTTAGTAGTGCTAGGTGATTTTAATATCTCTGGGGCTATTTGGTCCACAAATACACTCTTAACATCAACGCAACATGAATTTATTGCTGGCTTGTTAGACATTTCGCTGTCCCAAGTCAACCATGTCCGAAATTCTTTAGAGCGCTTGCTTGAAATGTGTTTTGTCTCTGATCCGGCGAGAGTTAGTTTGGCTAGGGTGGCACCCCTCACGCAACCGGAAGATCCTTATCATCCTACTTTCGATGTGCCTCTCGATATTGGGACTGATGTACTGAGTATTTCTAACCGACCAGTCACAAAAGTTCTCTCCTTTTGTAGGACGGACTTTGAAAAGCTGAATAATTTAATTTCTGAATTTAATTGGTCCGATCTATACATGTGCACTGACATGGCGGATGCAATGGACATTTTTTACAATGCGATGCATTCAATTTTTTCTACTTGTGTTCCGTTACACTATCTATCAATCTCGAATAAGCCTCCTTGGTTTACTAAAGAGTTGAGTCGCCTTAAGAATATAAAATTTAGGCTGTATGCTAAATTTAGACGCACCTGCTCTCCTACTATACTTTCTGCCTATTTAACAGCTCGGACAAACTTCACCGTTCTGAACGCGCAGTGTTATAAAAACTATTTAACTTTCTGCAGGGCTCAGTTCTCACAGGACCCTGAGCGATTTTATAATTTTGTTAACACTAAACATAAGCCCCAGAATCATCCTTCCTCTCTTTCATTTGAAAATACGACCGCAAATAATGATCAGGCAATAACCACATATTCAAATTTCACGGATTCAAATCAGACATATTCTTACAGCATGCCGATCCTTATTTTCAGTCCTAGTTAGAACGAAAGCTCTCTTCTTATTGATCTTCATCGCCTGTTTATTTGCCAGGTCGCAACGGAATACCTGGCTGTGTGCTTAGGTATTGTGCCGAAGCCCTATGCAAGCCCCTTCTCATATCTTATCCTTAGAATCTTCCCACTTTTCCCTTATTTGAAAGGAATCATTTGTAATTCCTCTCCACAAAAGAGGTAGCAAATCGGGAGCCAATAACTACAGAGGAATCCTAAGTTGTCGGCCATCCCGAAACTTTTCGAAAATGTCATTACTCCACATTTGCAGCACCTTTGTCGATTAGTAATTTCTCCATGTCAACATGGATTTATTAAACGAAGATGAACAACAACAAACCTTTTGGAGCTCACTTCTTTCATTATAAAGGGCTTTCATAATAATCTTCAGACAGATGTCATTTATACTGATTTCAGTAAAGCATTTGACTCTGTTAACCATTCACTTCTTGTAAGAAAACTTGACTTAATGTGGTTTCCGGATGATCTTCTTAGATGGATCTCGAGTTATCTGATAGGCAGGACGCAAAAGGTCCTCTTTAAGAACAGCTTGTCTAATGTTCTCCGGGTTACATCTGGCGTCCCGCAAGGGAGTCACTTGGGTCCCCTATTGTTTACATTATTTATTAACGACCTGCCCAAAGTCTTGATTAACTCTAGAGTACTTTTGTACGCTGATGACGTTAAGCTTTGCGTGCAATATAAGGACGCTGCTTGCCAGTCTGATTTACAAACAGATCTTGATAATTTTCAAACATGGTGCCGGGTAAACTTATTAAACTTAAACGGCTCTAAATGCAAGCTAATGACATTCTGTCGTATTGTTCCTAAGCCTGCGACTTATACGCTGAACTGCTGCTCTTTATAAAGAACTCATATAGTTAATGATTTGGGCGTTTGCCTGGACCCCAAACTCGACTTCATTGATCACATTTCGTGCATGGTGAATTAAGTCAGGGGTGTGCTTGGACTTATAAAACGGTGGTGGAAAGAATTCCCCTACGTTACTAAAACATTATATACCCCGTTAGTTCGTCCTATCTTAGAATATGGATCTTGCGTATGGAATCCTCAGTATGGAGTCCACAGTAATCGCATCGAATCTGTTCAAAAGAATTTTTTACTTTTTGCTCTACGCGGTTTAAACTGGGATGCAGACCGTAGATAACCGTCATATTCTAGTTGACTCCTTCTAATTAACTTACCTTCCTTAGCCAATCGTAGAACTATGTTAGGCATTACCTTTATTTTTAATCTTATTCGCGGTGACGTGGAAAGTGTTGACTTGTTAGGTCAGCTGAATTTTCATGTTCCGAGAAGAAACACTAGACCCTATTTGCCATTAGTCTTGCGCCAATGTAGAACTTCGTTTGAATTGCACGAACCCTTTAGAGTCTTATGTGCAAATTATAACGATTTGTACACAATAACATCTAACGTAGATAGTCTTCCTAGACTAAAAACCTTAATCCTAACCCACTTAGTACGTATGCAAACCAACGACCAGGCAGCACGCCAGTTGATATTTCCTCGTATTCTTTTCTATTTTTTCCGTCGCGTCTACTACTTGAGTGTACTGACCGTAGTGCATCAACGTCCAGATCCAGAAAAAAAAGACCGTGGACCTGATCATTGGTTCGCTGTGGCTAAGCGGTCCCCCATTTCTACGAGGACCAGAAAAGAGCTTGCCGAGGTCGAGTGAGGATTGGATTCCCCCACGGCAGATAAAAAGGGAGATGAAATATGAGTTTGCCCTGGTCATGGCGAATTTTATATACTTACAGAGATTTTTTGAGTTACAACCGATTGGTGAGGAGCACCGCATGGGTGCTCAGATTTATTCTACGATGCCGTGGAACATAGACTAACGTCAAGGGAATGCGCTAAGGCAGGGCGCGCGCGCACTGATAAGGCAATCGCAGCGAGAAGCGTTTGCTCCGGCCGATCATACTGGCTCACAAGGGGGCACTGACGGAGTTGATTGTGCAGCATCACTACGAAAGGACTTTACACCAAAATAAAGAGGCAACTATCGGAGCGATCCATCAGAAGTTCTGGATAACGAACTTACGGAGGAGCAGCAGCAACGTTTGCAAGCTGCGGACGGCGCGACTAACCCAGTCCGATATGGGTCCCCTGCCAGAGGACCGGTTGGAGGCCAATGGATGGCCATTTAAATTAACCGACATGAATTATTTTTGACTGCTAATTGTAACTGTTGGAATTCGTACGAAGAAGAGGTGGGTGACATTGTTGACGTGTCCAACCACAAGGGCTAAACTTCCCAGTGGGACTATCGAGCGTGCAAAATGTATGCTTTTCATGCAGAATCGCTCAGCATGAAACTCACTCTTACCGGTATGGAAAAAGTTTAGAAACAAAACAGAATTAAAACAAAACAAATAAAAATCAAATGTCTATTTTTTATTTCTCTTTTGTTATTAACTTTAGTGTTTACATTTACATTTTTATTTTTTATAAATTCATTTAATACCAAACTCATATTTTTGCAGAATACTTTTTTTAAAGGGACCAACTGGGATTTGAACCTTCGCCTCAATGTTTAACAGTCCGATCGCTTACTCAGCGCACCATGTAGGCGAGTTAAGCTGCTACGGATATACACATACATGCATAACGCGTCTGAGGGACTAGAGAACCCGACCAAGAAACAGGCGGGCGCGAGTTCAAATCCCACTAAAATTATCATATTATTTTTTATTTTTATTTTTTTTTTTTAATTATACAACATTAATAAAATGGTTATTTATTTTGTAATTCGATCAGAGCAATAGATTTGCAGAGAAGCCCTAAGAGAACTTCCTTGTCAGTGAGCTATAAATGCAACATTTTATGTTAAAAAACATTTTTTAAACTAATACAATTCTTAAACATTTTCACCCAAAATAACCTAATAATGATTATTTGTTATTCTTTTTTTTTTAACCTCCCACTAGAGGAAAAACATTTCCTAGATCTCTTCTAATAACCGTTTCACGAATTGGACAAAAAAAAATTCCACAAAATTAAAAACTGTTTCAGTAAAGTAAAATGTAATTTTCCTACACATTTACCATATGATACAGACGTCCGATTCTTATGAAATTTACGAAAAACTCTTAAATAATATAAAATTATTGTATCTTAAACAAGAAGAAATTTGTTAGAAACTGACAAAGTTATATTTTTTTTCTAAATATTTCCCGACCCTTCCTATGGAAGCTATATGATGAAGCTGGCAGATTTAAGTAAAATTAAATCCAAAAATCTGAAACAATACATAAAACTTTTTACCGAGTTGATCAAGATATGTTAAAAAACAGTAAAGTTATATTTTTTTTCAACAAATTTGAACAATTTCAACAAATTCCTGAATCGCGCGCTTGCCACCTTGCTGAACTGGGTATCATAAGAAAAGCCATCCCCTTTCGCCATAGTTTTCTTTACTGAATCGTTCTGGGCATGAAGCAAAGTCCGACTGGGTTGGTGATGGCCGACGATTTGCCTATAGATTCCTGTATAATCGTTATAAGGAACTTCAATTGCCGCAGCGGACCGGTGGTCAGGATAAAGAGCGACAACGAAAAAAACTTCGATGGAGCCAATCGAGAGGCCAGGAGGTTCAACGAAGTATTTATGCCTGCACATATCCAGGCCGAAATGTCGTCCAAAGGAGTCGAATGGATTTTTTATTTCCTGGCGAACTGAGTGAGGGTGGTGCCTGGGAAAGGATGGTGCAGTGCGTCCAACCAACGTTCCTGCTAACACTTGTGCGCAGGGAGAGATGGTGCAAGCAAGTCAAGCCCATTTGTCAAAGAGATCTGGTGTTCATATGTGATCCGGCCATACCACGAAGAGAGTAGAAACGAGGCGTTGTGGAAGAGGTGTTCACCGGCGGTGCGGTCTAACGATCGAGCCAATTTACACCGATTTGCGCTTTCACTGATAGAGGTAAGAGGCAAAGTTAATTGATATATACATTTCAGAATAAAACACACACAAGCCACACACACACACGATCATTGGTTTTTGTTACCGCTAGCGTCGATTTCATTCAGTGTTCGGAAGGCAATTTCCTGTGATCGGGCAAGTGGCATCACATATATTTAAAACAAAGCGGAAGTTAACAAATGGCTCCACAAATGTTTTCTAAAAATATAAAGCAAGGTCAAAAAGCTATTTTCCGCATTAGGTATGCTGAATGTTAAAAAAGGACGTTAAAATGAAGGAAAAGAAAGGCTAGGAATTGTGGTCCAAGGGCCAGAAGCATTAAAATTGTCATATTTAATTTATTTTAATCTTTAACCCTATCTAGCAAATCAAATAAACTTATTATGCGACAAAATAGTTACATTTGCCGGTTATTATAATTTTAGTCAGAAGTTTGCAACGCACAGAAGGAGTCGTCTCCGACCCTATAAACTATATATATTCTTCATCAGCATCAACAGCCCAGTCGATATAGCCAAGTCCGTCTGTCCGTCCGTTTTTTCTGGAGCTGTACTAGAATCGATATATATATATGGGCAATTCCACAGATTCACCGCGGCCAAAAAACTAAAACTTCTCTAAAGTGGGTTTTTTCAACATTGCAACATTAGGAAATGTCCATTTTGTAAATAGTTTAAATATAATATAAATTAGATAAGGTAACACTAAGAACTATCATATGTAAATATCGATAAGAGCATAAGCATACGATATATTGTAATCGCCCAGATACGATCGAGAAGAGTACGATCACTAATAAACGAGCACGAGTACGAGAAGGACGTGAAAATAAGAAATAAGAGAGTTTTACATATCAGGTGGATTAAAGGCCCGTATAAAATAGAACACCTTGGTTATGAAATATAGCGACATAATTAAGAAGACAAGACTTGAGCTGAAAGCTTTTCTGGAGCGGAAGAACGTGTTTTTCCAAGAAGACGCCACTATCCATTAATTGCGCACGGCGACAAAATTTATAATGGACACGCAGAAGTTGACTGAACTGGAGAAGCAGAACTTGGAGGAATCTAACCTTGAGCAGTTGGAACTGGAGAAGCTGAACTTGGAGGAGTTAAACTTGGAGAAAACTCCGCGTGGAGCCGAAGAAATTTCGAGAGCTGGTGGCGACGCTTGTGTTGGAGACGTGAACGTGAGCAAGAAGGAGACGGCGATAGTGTGTCGGCAAATGGCGATCTACTGGCGACGGTGGACATGCAGAGTCATGAACGAGTTTCGGCGAATGATGAAATTCTGGGAAGCATCGATGTGGCGGCGGTGGACATGCAGAATCGTGAACGAGTGTCGGCGAACCTAGAGGCGGAGCTACAACACCTACAGCAAATTGAAAAGTTGTACGCTGCGCGTAAACGTGTGGCTGAGTTAGAAAAAGCGTTGAGCCAAAATAAGTCAAATCAAGAAACCACTATCGATATCAGTGATCTCGACGCCCTAATTTAACCGTTTTCTGGGGTCAATGGATATCCTGTATTGCGTTGGATTGACGATTTTTCGAACATTATGGATATATACAGCGAGCGGGAGAAAAAACGTTTTATTTTCGCCAAGCGTTTGTTGACCGGATCTGCAAGAGCATTCATGAACGAGACAGCAGCCCTAAATTGGCCGAGGCTGCGAGCAGAACTAATTGCCGTTTTTGACCTCAAGATCACTGCATTTGATGTGTTCAAGCAGCTGGAAGCCAGGAAGAAGTTACCTGGAGAAAGTGCCCTACAATATTTTTTTGCCATGTGCGGCATTGGGCGACAGGTGGATCTGGCGCCAGAGGATATCATCCGATTCATCGTGGAAGGCTTGGGAGATAAGTCTGGAAATGCGTCTGCAATGGCTTACTGCACTTCCTTGCACGAGCTGCGTCAGAAAATTATGATCTACGACAAAATGAAGAAAATGCCGGCGCAGCAGACTTCAAAGCCGGAGGAGCAGACTAAACTGGGGAAGCCCCAAGCACGTGCGCCTGTTCCTGAAGCCATTCGCTGCTATAATTGCAGGCAAATGGGGCACATGGCTAGAGATTGCGGACGACCCAAGAGGCCGGATGGGGCCTGCTTCAAGTGCTTTGGGCTGGACCACAAGTACCAGCAATGCCCTAAGAGAGAGGCTTCAACAAGGACGGCACCGATGGAAGCTGAAGAGGAATCTGGATCCGAGGACTTGACAGCGTTTGAAAAAATCAAAATTTGAGGATTGCGAGGTGAAAAGGGAAAATATATTTCTGTTGTAAGTTTATTCGATACTGGCAGTCCGGCTAGCTTTATTCGTAAGTCATTAATTCCAAAAAATATAGTTTTGAGTTTAAGAAAATCGAAGTACTCTGGTTTAGGAGGACCGCGACTATCAATTTGGGGCGTTTTGGAGGCTTCTGTTAAGTTTTATGCAAAGACATACTCCCTTCTCTTAAATATAATCGACGATAGGATATTACCATACCCTGTACTGTTAGGGCGAGACTCACTCAAAATAATAAAAGTTCAATTAACTCGTAGAATAGATAGTAATGCTGCTAAATCCAAAGACCCTTCCCTTTTCACCGCGAAGATAAATTCAAAGCATAACTCAAGCGAAAATACTCAAATACCTTCTAATTTAAGTCATAATCACAATTCAGGTTTAGATAATGAAAGTTTTGGAGAAAGTTTGAATGTTGACAGTGATATGCAGGAATTCTTGAACGCTATCGAACCAGTGTTAGATGATTCTTTTGAAATAGGAACTGAGTTTGGGTTGGAATCGGCAAAGATGTGTGAAAAAGTTATTCAATCTCATTATGTTAGTAAGCAATATGATTACAACACAGCACCTAGATATCGGATGTCCATTAGATTAACCGATACCACTCCGTTTTACTGTTCTCCGAGACGTCTGTCTTACTTTGAGAGGGAGAAAGTTGCGGAAATCGTTGATGATCTGCTTAAGAAAAACGTTATACGTCCTAGCGCCTCACCTTATGCATCACCTTTGGTCCTTGTGAAGAAAAAGTCTGGTGAAATTCGAATGTGCGTTGACTACCGTGGCTTAAATAAGCGTATTGTCAAAGATAATTTTCCTTTGCCCCTTATTGAGGATTGCTTGGAGTATTTGGAAGGAAAATGTTGTTTCTCTGTCATTGATTTCAAAAGCGGGTTTTATCAAATAGAGGTCGAAGAAAAATCCGTACCGTATACAGCATTTGTTACCCCTCAAGGACAGTGTGAGTATCTGAGAATGCCTTTTGGATTGAAGAATGGCGCTGCAGTGTTCCAACGATTTATTTATATGGACGATATAGACAGTAGATGAGCACTTAGAGATTTTAGGAAAACTTTTGGATCGTATTAGTGAATATAACTTGGAGATAAACAAGAAGAAATGTGTATTTTTGAAGAAAGAATGTGAGTTCCTTGAGTAAGTTTGGGATAAAACCTAGTGAATCGCATTTAGAAGCTTTGAGAAATTTTCCTGTGCCACAAAATGTTCATACCCTTCACTCGTGTTTAGGATTTCGTATTTTAGACGTTTTGTCCTTTCATTTGCGCGAATAGCTAAACCCTTGACAGAGTTATTGAAGAAAGGGGGTCCTTTTCCACTCAATGATGAGCAATTAAGTGCATTTAACGAGTTGAAGAATGCTTTAGCTAATCCACCTGTTTTAGCCATT
>VNJS01002084.1:0-17790 GCA_008042575.1 Drosophila watanabei | reverse complement strand
GTTGCAAATTATGCAAAACATCACAAACACAATGCATTTGCCCTAAATGCAACTTACATTTATGTTGCACTCGCTGCAGGGCTCAGTTCTCACATCTCCCTAAACGATTTTATAATTTTGTTAACACTAAACGTAAGCCCCAGAGTTATCGTTTCTCTCTTTCATTTGAAAATACGACCGCAAATAATGATCAGACAATAGCCGATCTATTTGCGCAGTTTTTTCAAACCACATATGCAAATTCCACATCAGACATATTCTTACAGCATGCCCAAATCGAACCTTATTTTCAGTCCTATCTTATACGAAAGTTCTCTTCTTTTTGAGCCTGTTTATTTGCCTGGTCCCGACAGAATACCTGGCTGTGTGCTTACGTATTGCGCCGAAGCCCTGCGCAAGCCCCTTCTTAAATTGTTTACCTTATCTCTAGAAACTTCTCACTTCCCCCTTATTTGGATGGAATCATTTGTAATTCCTCTCCACAAAAAAGGCAGCAAATCCTGAGCCAATAACTACAGAGGAATCTCTTAGTTGTCGGCCATCCCAAAACTTTTCGAAAATGTCATTACTTCACATTTGCAACACCTTTGTCGATCAGTAATTTCTTCATGTCAACATGGATTTATTAAGAGAAGATCAACAACAGCAAACCATTTGGAGCTCACTTCTTGCATAATAAAGGGCTTCCATAATAATCTTCAGATAGATGTCATTTATACTGATTTCAGTAAAGCATTTTACTCTGCTAACCATTCACTTCTTGTTAGGAAGCTTGACTTATTGGGGTTTCCGGATGATCTTCTTAGATGGATCTAAGCTTATCTGATTGGCAGGACGCAAAAGGTCCTCTTAAAAAACAGCTTGTCAAATGTTCTCCGGGTTACATCTGGCGTCCCACAAGCGAGTCATTTAGGTCCCCTATTGTTTAAATTATTTATTAACGACCTGCCCAATGTCTTGACTAACTTATGTACGCTAACAACGTTAAGCTTTGCGTGCAATATAAGGACGCTGCTTGCCAGTCTGATTTACAAACAGATCTTGATAATTTTCAAACATGGTGCCGGGTAAATGCAAGCTAATGACATTCTCTCGCGCCGTTCCTAAGCTTGCGACTTATACGCTGAACTGCTGCTCTTTAGAAAGAATTCATATAGTTGATGATTTGGGCGTTCGCCTGGACCCCAAACTCGACTTCATTGAACACATTTCGTGCATGGTGAATAAAGCCAGGGGTGTGCTTGGATTTATAAAACGGTGGTCGAAAGAATTCAATGACCCCTACGTTACTAAAACATTATATACCTCGTTAGTTCGTCCTATCTTAGAATATGGATCTTGCGTATGGAATCCTCAGTATGGAGTCCACAGTAATCGCATCGGATCTGATCAAAAGAAGAAAGTGTTCATTCATCCAGAACGCACAAAAAAAGTCGAATTTTGTCGCACTGTGTTATCTATCTAAGCTATCGATTATATGCATATTTGCATTTCACTAGCTTAAATAGCGAATAAGTGTGCATAGCTGCATTTAGCTATAGCTTTAAATAGCTAATAATTGTGCATAGCTGCATTTATCTATAGATTTAAATAGTTAAAAATTATGCATAGCTGCATATAGCTATTTAATAGCTGTTCGCTGTCAAAACGAGGACGAAAAGAAACGGAAGAGGAAAAATTTCTACCGGATGGTATATAAAACCAATACGGCGTGCAAACCACCTTTTTCTCTTCGCCAAACTTTGGAATTAGGCAGCAGAGTCGAAGGCTCGTCACCCGAGCATAAAAAGGTGCAGATATTATTGTTGCCAATCACAGGCAAATAGAAGTGGCCTCACGTACACAGTTCCAGTGATTGTAATAGTCGGCGACAACCTTAGCCATTGTAATCGTTTCGCCACCTGCAGGGAGCATCATCGTCTTCGCCACCTTCAGCTTCGGTCTCGTCATCATCACCATCAGCAGCAGCAGAGATTTTCCTTTTGTTGGGAATAACCCTTAGCCCTTTGTTGGAGAAATGTGCGTGTACACGGAGAAAAAAAACTACTACCGAGTACTCGGCCATACAAACGCGAGAAATTAAATGCACATGCCCTGAGCGCTGGGAACTTTCGTTGTGGTGAAAATTCCTAGTGACGTCAGAGAAATTTCCTATTTAATAAAGTGACATGAGAAATAGGAAACTGAGTGAAGTTAAGAACAAATATAGAATGGCCAAACCGGAAATTTAACGCCAACAAACTAGTTTGCAATTTTTACTATAAAATTTCCTATCGGAATCCCAAATATATTTTGTTTTTAAGTGCTGAGAAATAGCCAAAAAAATTAAATTAAAACTTAAATGGAGTTTCGTTACTTAAATCTTAATTCGAAGTCTGCAGATTACCTGCAAAGAAACTATCTAATATATAAATCTAATTTTAAGTTATTTTGAAACAATAATAGAAAATAATTGTTCGAAGTGCACCGAGTGAAAAAATGTGGCGACAGTGCAAACGATCACAATCAAAACAAAACCCGAAAACCGAAATCAAGCAGGGTAAAAGCTTAAGTGTTTTCGTTACCGATTAAGATTTCTTTTCAGCAAACATAAACGCCTCTTGCAGCTCTCGGCGAAAGATCTTTCGACGTGGGAATTGCTGACATGTGAGTTAATTGGTTGTCCAAATTCATGTTTTACTTTTGTTGTAAGATCAAAACGAAAGCTTTTCTAAGCCAGGCGTGGAATAGATTTTCGTAATGCAAAGCTTTAAAGCTTGAGTGAATAGGAATTAGAAGCTCGGTAATGCAGACATTGCTGTCCGTTTATTATTTTCGAATTTCGCCGAATTAGTTATATTAACGTTACTTTACATACGTTTTACATTACACTGCCTACCAAGTATTTTCGTACGCCTATTATATTAGCTCTAGTATTACACTGTAAATATCTTTCTATTGTATAGTATAACTATATTTTGGAAAAATTAATAGGTTAAAGCTAAATTTGTTAAATCGTATTCCATATAAAACAGCACAAATTTTTGGAAATGAAGCCGAACCAATTTTTGATTATTTTTATTTTTAAAATAAATATTGTTTCCTTGAAGGTGCACTAACTGAATATAATGTTTAAATCCAGTCGGGTTGGAATGCCATGGCCCAATAGAGGTTAACCTTTCACAGCACCAAAAACAATAGTCTCGCACAATGAAAGGGGTTTGCTCTGCCCTACTGTGCTCAACTATTTTGAATCTCTAGGAATAGTCGTTTAATATACGCCCTCTCAAAAGAGTGGGGTAAACGGCCAGGTCGAAAGATTCTACTCAACCTTCCTCAAGATATACCGGGGTCTGAAAAACGATAATCGTAACGTGAGGGTAACTGAATTGGTTTTTATTGCAGTAGACAGCCTCAACAACTCCGTTCATTCGGTGACCAATCGCAGACCGGTCGACATCTTCTTCAATAGACTTCAAGAATAAATTATCAAGGACTTACAAACTTTAAAGAGCAGACGCAGGAAGACATCAGGGGATTACTTCTGCCTTTAAAGCCTTTACAATATAACCAGGGAGACACTGTCTATGTCTTCAATAAACAAATAAAGAGTAAAGATTAACATCGATGTAAACCAAAGGAGGTAGCAGATAATGGTAGAGTCACGGTGAAGACTAAATCAGGAAAAATCGTACATAAGTCACACATTAAAAGTTAGAGACCACCTCGCTAAAAACTTTTTATAAATCCTTTTGAAGTATAAATGTAGGAACAAGAATATAAAAATGAATTAGTAAAATTAAGTAACAAAATGATAAAAAATTGTATTTTATTATTATTTTATTTTATTTATAAAATTATATAAGAAATAATAAATAAATAAATAGGAAAAATAAAAAAAATATATATATATAAAAACAAACACAAAAAATATAAGAAAAAAACAACCAAAAAAATGTATAAAAATATATAACGAAATAAAATACAAAATATTAAAAAAAATATAAAAAAAACAAAAAATTGTGACATTTAGATTAAATACAAAAAGTACATTAAACACACCCATCTTAAATAATATATAGAATAAGCAATACAATTATAAAACAATACACTAAGATTAAATACTTAATAATCAAAACTGGGTATTGAAGCTCGCCAACATAATCGACCTAAAACAGATACAAAACATAATTGACAAGACCATCGAGAAAACAGCGCCAATCACCAACACCAGAGTCGCATCGCTGATTTGACGACAGCACACCGCGCGCTTCGGTCCATAAACTGGCTAGGATTAACCTGGAAATGGGTCGCCGGATCACCCGATGCATCAGATTGGAACACCATCCTCCAATTCCATTACAACGTGATCCGGAATAGCAACCAGCAGGTACAATTAAATACAAGGTTATTCGACGCTACGTACGGCTCTCTGCAAAAACTGGACGCCATGATGACTAGAGTGAACTCCATTAATGGCGAGGTAAATGTGGCTACGATCCTAATTCAGAAGGCAATGGTATTGCTGGAGCAGGTCAACGAACTCACGCGGAGGCGGTGGAATTCGCGGAACCATCGATCCTGACCAACGGAACCTGCATTTTGTACGTGCTGTACGTACGAACGGTAAATAAGTGGCACTGGATTACAACAGGCTGGCGATGAATCCCCGGAAACCTATGCAGTATTAGGAAAATGTCTCTCCATTGGAAATATGACCGTTTGCCAGGAAAACAACTTGAGGAAACTGGATGAGGCCAGCTGTTTTCGTAGGCTCTTAAAGGGTGGACAAGCTCTCTGCATCACCTGAGAACATTCCTGACGAACTTTAACGGGACGGTCGTAGCGGACTCAGGGGAACGCCATCTACTGGGATCATTCATAGTTCAATATGACAACGAAACCGTCCATACCGGGAACATGTCTTACAGCAGCAATGCGAAAACGCATGTGATGGCCATGCCGGCCGTATTAAGCAAAGTAACCGCCACTGGATACCAGCTTTCGCTGGTATCATGATTTTAGCCTGCAAAGCCTAAGAAAGCTGTCGACAATATCTAATAATTTTTTATTCTCAATCCTAACAGAAGCAGTGATGACCCTCATTGTCGCCTTGTTACTATACATCGTAAGTAGGTGTGAAACCACAGAAGCGAGCCAGCTTTGATCTTTAATCGGTAATGGGGGTCATTAATTAGATAAATTGGGGATATCAGTCCCCTGTCACCCTCTTAAAAGGGTAGGGTAATAAAATTGAATTAGGGTCAGTGATTGAATGGTGTGAGGGCACGTGAGAAACGTGTGCGGAGCGCTTCCGCCTAGAGACGCACTCACATACCACCTGCGTGTACCTGCAGAAACTTGACACCAACCTATGGAAAGGAAAAGGAGAGGATGAAAATGTCAACAGGTCAACGAAGATGGCTAATTGAAGAGTTTCCAAGAAGGTTTATCTCATATAAAAATGGATGGGGTAAGTGATGGAATAAAAAGAGGATGTGCACCCACCCGTTCTCAAAAGTCATTTCGAAACGATTAGAATAAAAATGAAAGAAGGCAGGCACCAAATCCCCCTCCACTTAAGAGTCAAACATATTTGTTTATTTTTTCAATTAACTGGCGAGACGTCTCTCCCTTTTTCCCTCAAATGACCACAATTTTATTGGGATGGGAAGGTTCACACCCCTTAATTGCAGAATAATTTCCATACCTTACCTACAAGCCTTATACTTAAAAAATAGGACAACAAATATCTGAAAAGAAAACCCGTTTCCAAGTTCCCAATGTAAAATATTGTTTTTAGTTTGTTTAAGTATATATGTACTTTATTTTTTTATTTTATCAAATACAATGATTAAAAGCGATGTTCTAAATTAATATACATTTTTATAATCTTAAGATATTTGTTTGAGCGTACAGTAAGGAAATGGCATGCACATGTATCAACTCCTTGATTTACTTCATTTTGAGCCCAGCAACAAAAAGTAAAATGATGACCATGTACATTAGATACCAGTGGAAAATCGCTCATCCTTTTACTGAAATATTTTAATGAATCTTCCAGATATTGTGTGTGTTCGGGGAAAATTTGATCCTTGTACATTTTCAAGAAATTGTTTATTTTCATTTAAAGTTGAATAACTTCAATATTGGATGTGGTTTTCATTCCATTGGCTCCAAACATTTTATAGTATTATTATTTTTTCTGTGTTTTGTTCCGTAGACGTCTACTTCCAACGATTTCCAAAAATTGATTGAAGAAAATGTTATACAACTTGTTAAATAATACGTTGAACCAAGCCAGTTAATGGTGTGTATTCAACTAGACGATCATGAATGAGAAGGCAATATACCTTTGTATTTATTTCACTTGCTGTAGTTAGTTCGGTTGAAATTTTAATATCAATGGGTCCTGATTTCACACTCTCATTTTGATATGAGAGATCGACAACAACAGTGGGTTCCCTGCTCATAAATTCCGTTGGAGATAGAAGTAGACTGGACTCTCTATTGTAGTAGCTCTCTTGAAATCTTGCATACATATCGTATAGTACAGCGAAACAATTTTCATTGTATTTAATATTCAAATCCTCATAGGGATAGACATCAGACTTTAAATGTACTTTTGCGTTTCTTAAATTGTTTGTAATTAGTTCTCCATTTAATGTAAATGCAATTATAAAAAACCGTGGTCTCTCTCTATTTGCAGCCAGCTTGACATTCCATACATGATGAGTTCCCTGTACTAGTGTAGGATTTATATAACAATCCCAGCTGCGAAATGAAAGTGGAAGACTAGCACCACTTTTCACTATATTATACATTTTAATTTTTGCACTATCGCTTGGAACAATATGGGGTACTTTCCAACTAATACTGTGAATAGCAATATTATGCGTTTTTCCATCAACAGTTTTAAAGTACATATCATCAGTATTCTTAGCTAGTAAGAGAACGAGTTCATGTCTACAATTTAATATAACTTTCCGATAATATTCAGCGAAGCCCAAAAGCATTCGAAGCGGCACAGAAAAGGAGAAATGTCCTCCAGATCTGATATTCTCTCCTTCGCTCCACCCAGCATTGCGATACAGATGTCCCTCTTGTTGTCCAATAGATAATAAGTTCTTGAGGGTTGATGTAATACCAGTGAATCGTGTCCTATCAAGCTCACTTCCATTTATCTCATATCTTATTTCATCCAAAAAATAGGCCATGCAATTATTTTTAAGCAGCCCATCAACACCATTTGTACTGCTTGCTCCTGTATTTTTTTCAATAATTTTGCTAAGTGTGCCTTCAAAGTGGAGAAAACTTTCACATGGCAACAAATTGATGTCAGAGTTCTGTACAGTGATTCTGACCTCATCATTTGTTTTGAAGTTTTGCTGATATGGATGATAAGTATGGTACTCCTTTTTAATGATACTATCATCATTGATAGGCTTTTCTTGAACATGAAAAATTTCATTCATTTGAAAACTTTATTTAATATTAAATCCAAGTGATTCTAAAATCAATTTATTTTTTAATGATAATGCAGTTCGTTTGTGGCAAGCTCCTTGAGACGGTGGTGATGTTTTCACTTCAGCTTTTGCTTTAGTAATGTTGGTAAGGGGGCAAAGGGCAGGCTTTTTATTGTACATTATCATTCTGTTGGTCGCAGGTGTAAGCGAATTGTGACAGTTTCCCCTCGCAAATTAATTAAATCTCCGTTCTGATCAGTTATCCGTACTTCGAGTGTGCTTATTTCTCTGCAGTTGACAGGCAAGTAAATTAAATTTTTCGGTGTAATGTTCAATTTATAGCCAGGGGGTACATTTATTCCAAATTCATGAAGCACATGATTTGGTTTATTTCCCACATACGATCCGCTAATAATGTTGCATTCCAATCTAACGGAATTTATTTTTAATATATTTATAGGATTATCTGAATTATGAATTTCATCATTATGCGGTCGCAATTTACGTTTGTTAAATCCAAATAGCTGACCAATTGAACGTTCATGATTAAAATATATAGTCTAATTTTTTGTAAGAACTTGAACTTCAAAAGTATTGTTATTGCATTCAATTTTAATGCCATCATGAAGTTGTTACTCTTTTAGCTTAGTATAAATATATTTCGTTATATAATCAAACTCATATGAACCTACAGGAATTTCTATAATTTTATTTCCAATACGAAATAGATTGTTTCTCACATCAACATTTGGAATAGAACTAAATGTGTAAAAATCAATGAGCGCACATTCATAATTTCGGTTTAATTCAATTTGTGGGAAAAAGTTTTCGCTTATAACTCATGTGTTTCCAGTTAATGCAATTGTTAGCGATGTATTCATTATGAAGCTTGTTTCTAAGCTGTACTATTATCAATATTTTCAGTAAAGTTATATGAATTTTAATATCACAATATAATAAATTCATCAAAAACCTTTTCTGTAGGGTCCAGTATTCACTTCATCATCTTTCGAAATTAAGAGAAAACCATATCTCTGCTAACAACACTTTCGTGAAATGTTCATAAATGAATTAAAGTCCATATCACTATTCACATGATCTCGATAAATGTGACGCATGTTTAAATCATCTTGTTTAAACATTATAATAAAATTTGCATTGTCACGAATCAAATGTTTCGGTATATGTGTATAAGTTTGGGATAGGTAGAATGAATCAATATTTCTATGACGTCCCATGCAAAAATAGTTTCGTATATTGTCTTGCTTTTCACAAGCTACATCATCGAATATTAAAATCGAATTAATTTTTGCTTCTTGCGGCGACAAAACAGCATAATTTGCTTTAAATGTGAAGTATCCCATTCCTTGTATTGGTTTAATTAGTTTTTCCAAATACTGATATTTCGGTTGATGTAAGCTCTTTGAAAATACATAAATATTTTCAAATTTAAGACCATTTAGACTCTCGATAAGGCTTATCATCACATTAGTTTTTTCACAATTTGATGGACCAACAATTAAAGCTCTAATTGTATTCGGCAACAACGTGCTGTGGAGTAGCGGTATTTTCTCTAAATGCCCTCCACCCTCAATGTTTCTAACTATGATGCTTTTATTTTGTCTTAATAAACGCATGATATCGCGAAAAGTAGTTCATTCAATGACAATCTTTTGTTAATTGAGGTTGTTTTAAAATGGGTAAACATCTTTATAATATAAACAGTAATAAAACGAATGTCAAACAGGGCGCTGGTCTCGTAAATAATATAATTAATGCTCTACCCTTTGAGGCTCATTTACCTGGTTATAATTTTTGTGGACCTGGTACAAAGCTAGAAAAACGATTAGCCCGAGGCGATCGGGGAATTAACGGATTAGACGAAGCGTGTAGAATTCATGATATAGAGTATTCAAATAGTAAAGACTTGGGTGACCGACGTAAAGCAGACTCTGTTTTAATTGATAGGGCTTGGGAACGAGTAAAAGCGAAAGATAGTAGTCTTGGGAAAAGAGCTGCAGCATATTTTGTAACAAACATGATAAAGGCTAAGAAAAAGTTTGGAATGGGAACAAAGGATGTGAAAAGGAAGGTTGTGAAAAAATCTCTTGCTTCAATAATCACCCATGCTACCAAGGAATTGAAAAAGAAAAAGCCACTAGATATATTAAATGCAATAAAAGTAGCACGCAAAGCTGTAGCAAATACAATGGGATGTAGAAAAAATTTTATAGTACCGAGGGTTATCAATGTACCCAAAACAGGTGGCTTCTTACTACTTGTTCCAATTTTAACAGCTCTAAGTGCAGTAGAAAGTTTGGCTTCAGGGAGTGCAGCAATTGCAAAGACAAATAACAATGCGAGAATTGCCAAAGCAGAGCTGCAAGAAAACCAGAGACATAATAGAAAAATGGAGTCAGTTGCATTGGGTGAGGGCTTATACTTACAGCCATATAGAAAAGGATATGGGATTTCCATTTCAAAAAATAAGCAAGTACAAAAACGTAATCAAAAAAACTATTAAATAAGCTACCCAAAAGGGCATTTTCTAACTTTGATATTATGAGGTTTGGCTTTAAACATATCCTACATTTTCGTGGTGTTTTCATGAGGGATGAAATATCTAAAACACCACATCTTCATGAGTGTGGTGTAATTAATTTAGCTGACTCTTCATCAATGGGAACGCATTGGGTGGCATATTTTAAGAAAGGATTAGATTCATTTTATTCCGACAGTTTTGGAAATTTACAACCACCTTTAGAAGTAGTTTCATATTTAGGGAAAAACCTCAGGTATAATTATTAACGGTTCCAAAAATTTCGGACCGTCAACTGTGGGCACTTATGCCTAAAATTCTTGCTAGACTGCTTTCGTTTCGCTAATGATGCTTAGGTGTATCGAGCTGTCCTTTTTTTATTACCCTATGCCCAACAGCCACTGGACGAATACACACACACAGTCATGATTGTGATCCTTGGCCGGGTATAAATTCAGGCAGTTCCTGGAGGAAAAATATCATTCAGTGACCAGCAGTCAACTCATTAACCGGCCTCAGCAGCAGCTCCAGAACCAGCTCCACCACCAGCTCCACCACCAGCCTCAACACCAGCCTCATCAGCAGCTCCAGCACCAGCTCCAGTAGCAGCCCCACCACCAGCTCCACCACCAGCTCCACCACCAGGTTCAGCACCAGCTCCAACGCCAGCTCCAGTAGTAGCTCCACCACCAGCTCCAGTAGCAGCTCCAACGCCAGCTCCAGTAGCAGCTCCACCACCAGCTCCACCACCAGCTCCACCACCAGCTTCACCAGAAGGTACAATATGAACCCATCGAGCAGCAGCAACCCCACCACCAACACCAACAGCATGAACAGCAACACCGGTAACACATCTAATTTGCCTATTGGGGTCACCCAAGAGGACATTGATGCTCTCTTAAGAGATATAGAGGAAGATCCTCTAATGTCAGCCTTTAACTCATGTCTTGTTAAGGCTAAAATTAGTTTTAGCCAATTGCCTTTGAACACTCAATTGTACGTTTATAAGGCTAAAAGGGTGAGTGGAAATTTTGGCTCAAACATTCAAGTTGAGCTAGATTCCCATTACGTTTACCTCCCAGAGAGGTATAATGTAATAAATGACGCAATTTTAAAACTATTCGAGCAACGAAAATATGTGCTCGTCAAGTTGGATGATGGAAATGTAGACTTTTATCTAAAAATGTAAAAATATATAAGTAAAAATAAATAAAATAATGAACATTAAATACTTAAATTTTTTATTTGGGAATTGGGGGAAAAATTTATTTTCAGGCTTAAAATAAAAATAAAACTTAAAAAATAAATAAAAAAAAATAAATATGTTTTTAATTGGCTAGGAATTGGGTTAAAATTTTATTTCAGCCTTTTTATTTTCAGGATAAAAATACAAATATAAATAAATAAAATAATTAAAATTAAATACTAGAACTGTATTTGGGAATTGGGAAACAAAAATTGATTCTTTTCATTCTTTAGCTTAGTCTGATCAGCTACCCGGTCTGATTAACTGATCAGCTACCAGGTTTGATTAACTGATCAGCTACCAGGTCTGATTAACTGATCAGCTACCAGGTCTGATTAACTGATCAGCTACCAGGTCTGATGAACTGATCATGCTATATATGTTATCAAATAAAGATTTCTTTATCAGTTCATTTTTCAAACGCAACGGAGTGATATCCATGTCTGCTTAGCAAAAAAAAAATGAATAAATAAAATAAATAAATAAATAAAAAAAAATAAATAAATAAAAACTAAATAAAAATAAAAAAAAAATAAATAAATAAATAAAATGAATGAAAACATTTTAAATCAGCTAACAAAAACTCGCAATGCTCTTAAAAAATAAATTCTCTGAATTAAAACAACACCAAACTCAAAATATTATGGAACTGAAAGAACCATTTAAACCTATAACTGAGGCATTGCATGAACTTTTAAATGACAACAAAAAATTTCATTATATGTTACCTAACGATTTTAAAAATAAAAATAGTGGAAACGAAAGAAATCTGAACAATTCTTAATTAGACAGTGATTCACCATATATAAAAAAGAAGAAGAAATCTTTATTTTACAATACGAATAGACAAAACTCGACACCTCTCAGTAAAAATAGTTCCAAACGCTTTCTGTTGAAAGCGTCTTATAATGTATAATATACTTCTCCTTGTCATGGAGATCCGCTATCAGCTTTTTTGCTTTGGAATCGATGGTGGGGAACTTGTTGGCTGGACAGAATGGTAAATCATTATGTAAATCATGAAGCGAGTATGGATATTCTAAGTCAACCTGTAAATATACTCGCTGTCCTCACTAATGTTTTCAACATTAAATGATTCTATTTCGATGGTTTCTAACCACTTAAACTCGGCATAGGGTAGGGGTTCTGACATGGCCCAACCATACAAATTATTGGCATCCACATACATTAAATATTCAGACTCCTTGGTAGGATCGTAATCATCAAGGTCTTTATTGTTTGCTCTGGTATACCTGTGACTACTTTGCACAAACCCCCTTAAATTCCACACTGTATATTTCTGATCATATCAATATCAGTGAGTAATTCAATGGTGATTTGTGTTGTCTTTAGCATGGCATCCCAAGACAAACTCGGAATGGTAAAATAATGTGCAGGGTCGAGCTCATGAATTTGTAAACAAATCCCCCTAAAATTTTGAAAAACATCTGATAACAATAAAACATCTGTTTTCAAATAAAGTTCCAGATAGCCTTTAAGTGATCGATACTTGAAATGATTCCATACTTTACAGGCGTGCATGTAATCAGCCTCAGAACATTCAATTTCTGACAAAGTACTGTAAAACTTTTCCCGAGGTGGGAGAGAAGATTCTTCTAGTCTTTGAGGTGAATCCAAATATCCATATGGAAAAACACCTTTCCTACGAAGAAGTGTAAAATCTACCTTATTCGAATATTGAGAGCTTAACACATTAAAATTTTCATCATTTAAATTTAATGCAAGAGTATCTAGACTAGAGGACATAAAACGTAAAGAATCTAAAAATCTAATTTCTAAAGTATTTTTTCCTATAGAAATATATTTTGAAACTGCAATATATAATTCCTTGTTTGTAGGAATTACACGAATTTCTCCATCTGTTTCCCCGAGCTCTTTAACGGACAAATGGGCATCATATTTCGAGAAGTTGTGGAAGAAAACAGGAATAATATTACCTGTTTTAAATTTGAGGCTACACTCATTATGAGCCGCACCTCGAAATCTACCTGTAAAATGACAGTGATCCCAAACTCGGTCATTTCCTATTTTACCCTTGCAAATATGGCAATTAATGGCATTATAAAAATTTGTTATGTCTTGTTGATCCATTTTAATTGGAGAAATGTTTGCCATATGATTTTCATACAGCTCAGACAAATCGGACGTTAAACTATCAATGAAAGTGCGACTCACATTCTGACCTGTCTAACTTATCTAAACTAGAATCAAATACACACTTTATATAGTATGCAAATAAAATTGGTACATGCTTATTAACTATTCTAGTTTTCTCACTTACTGCTACTGACATCGGTTCCAATATGCATTCAAAGTCTGCATAAACTATAAAAGGCACCTCCAGTTGGCGATGATAATTTGTGAATTTTAGTTCTGATACATTGAGAGGTGGTGTTTCGGTCACCACTTTGCCGCATATTTCCTGATGTTTTATACTTCTTTCCTCATTCGATGAATAGAACAGACAGCTATTGCAGAAAGAGCGCTCTATTTGATGTTGTCCCAATTGCGCTGAGAGTAGACTGTAGAAAAAAAAAAAATAAATAAATAAATAAATAAATATATAAATAAAAATATGTTATTTACTTTTTTTATTTTTGTTTAATTTGTACTTACCGTGGCATACTTTTGATGAAAACGAAATGTCCAAGATCGTTCGCAGTTGGTCCTTTCACATACAATAAGTTTTTGTGAATTTTCTTGACAACTTCATCTGAATGCTTATGTCAGGATTTTGTGCAGTGAACTTTTTGACATCATTCACCTCCACCGGAAAATTGAGTCCAGTGAAATCAAGTTGAACGCCCCCTTCAGCGTATATTATAGGTGATGAAATGTTCACCTTATATATGGAGCATCGCTAAGGCATGTCATTTGATGAAAAGCTCGAAAGAAGAGCCCACTTAAAACAATACTCATCATTGTTTGGAATGTTTATCACGGCGTTTTTCTTTTGGAGTTTTTCAGGTAGCTTGAAGTGTACTGATCCTTTCAATGGATCACATTTGTACATATTCATCTCTACTCTGATAATGCGAGACAAACTCCAACCGCTATCCCTTTCGGCAAATTCTGACATCTTCGCCTCAATTTCGTCTTTGTGATATTCCATGTATGCTTCTAAATTGGATGCTGCTGTAACAAATGTCATTTTAGTCTGAAATGACTTAATTTCGACACGAGTATCATGCTCCTTGACTAGCATGTACTCTCCAAAGAGCTCGAAATTGATTTTGGAGCAACGGTGTTTGTTCAACACATTTTTTAAATAAGGGAGCAAAGCTATAGCCGCTTTATCAAAAAATTCGAATGGATTTCTGAGTGCAGCCCCCTCATTAACGAACATGTACTGGAGAATTCGTCCCTTGAATCCATCCAGTATCTTCTTCACACTTCCATTTATATTCTGTGTGGATAATAGTTTATGGGCTTCAGTGCGTAGATGATTTTTTAATTGGACATCCATTGGCAAATATATTTTACAATATGCGCAGTATGTTCCACTGCTAACGCTAACTCTGGAGTCAAGCATAAGGGGATCTTCTTCTATGTCTCTCAAGAGTGCATCAATGTCCTCTTGGGTGACCCCAAGAGGCAAATTAGATGCATTACCGGTGGAGGTGGAGCTGGTGCTGGTGCTGATGGTGTTGATGGTGGGGTTGCTGCTGCTCGACGGATTCATTTTGATGTTATTTTTTGTTTTTTATATTTTGTTTTAAATAATTGATTTAGTTTTGTTTTGTTTTTTTTTTTTTGTTTTAAATGTTTATATTTTTTCCCTTTCGGGCGTTTGATTCGATCGTGGGAAAAATGATCGGAGGCGGATCGAACGCGTTGCGATATCGTTCCGTCGCGATCGCACTCGTAGCCGTCTCGAGTGCGTCTTCGTGGCGGAAGCGCTCCGCACACGTTTCTCACGTGCCCTCACACCATTCAATCACTGACCCTAATTCAATTTTATTACCCTACCCTTTTAAGAGGGTGACAGGGGACAGATATCCCCAATTTATCTAATTAATGACCCCCATTACCGATTAAAGATCAAAGCTGGTCCGCTTCTGTGGTTTCCCCCCTACTTCGGCTCTATATGCATATGTGTCATGTGGGTTGTAGTATATGAGCAGCTTATCGAGCTTGAGAAATAAAATATTTTATTTTTCGTTGCTATCCGTATGCACTTTATCTGCTGCAGATGATTCCATACATTGAAGTTGCGGTGGAAATTTTATTTTGCATTATGTATATATGTGGATGTGTATTATATTGTTTATATGTAATTATTTATACATTTTCCGTTGCTATCCGTATGTACGATATCTGCGATAGATGATCCCATACATTGGAGTTGCGGTGGAAATTGAATTTTGTGTGTATATATGTGGATGTGTATAATATTGCATTTACGTAATTTTTTTTTATAAATTATCCGTTGCTATCCGTATCTACTTTTTTTTGTAAAATGAGGAGGTTTGGAATATTCTTGGTTTTTATTTGAATTCGCAATTTTTCTTTTATTTCTTGTTTTTTTTGGCTATTTTCTTTTACGTTTGTTGTTATTTATTGAATCTTCTCTATTACTTAAGAGACTAACAATAAGTTTTCAAATCTTAATCTATATTACGTTAATTTATATTAGTTATACAGAGATGGGATATATTAGTAAGGCAGGGATGGGAAATCGTTTCGCTATAGACGGGAGTGGTAGCTCAGCCGGATAAGTTATCTGGCTAGTTGATTTGGGTCTCTTAAAAGTCTGGCTTCGTATTCAATTTTTCTGCAAACAATTTCTTCTTTAACCAAAGGTCCAGATCGGCTTTAGGCATAAGATACAAAGTAAGACTTTATATTTGAGTGGGAGGGCGGAGCGGTGATTTATAAGCCACCCAGTCGGACATTGCTTCATGCGCTGAACGGTTCAGGATAGAAAACTGCTTTTAACGGGGATGGCTTTTTGTATGATGCTCGGGTTAGCAAGGTGGCAAGCGAGCGATTCAGGTAGATACCTGAATCGACCGCTGCTCCGTTCAAGATAAAATTCGGTGCTTTTCGCTCAGGGAATTAGGAATTTATATTTTTAATGCGACACGCGCTGATAAAACAGTTTAATTCTTTACATGTATCTTATGATTTGATTTTTAAACTATGTAAAATTCTTTGAAACGTAAATCGGCAAATATATAAAGTATATATTGTTGTTAAATGTGTATATTTTATTTAAGTAAAATTTATTTAAACAAATTTAATATAAGAGAATATTTTTCCCCAGTTCAGGTTAAATTTAAAATAATATAAAGCGAATAACTATTTAAAACAAATACATTGAAATCAATTTAAAATCTCATTCTTAATTCAAAAAATAAAAAAAGTGTAAATAAGTAAGGTTTGAAATTGTGTTTGGTCTGCGTACCAAATGATAAAATCGTATTCAACTTTCCGAACTGTCAAATTATATTGTGTTAATAACAAACTTAATTTTATTATAATATAAAAGTTGCACACATTTTGACAATCGCGGTTATTCATACATAACATAACATAACATGCAAATACCAAATTGCAATGAAAGGCTGCGAAGATCGCGATGCACCGATAGTTCTGCGTCATCGAGTGAAAGTAAAAGTGCATTTTAAGAGAAAATGAAAAAGGTATGTATTAAACGTAAATTATATATATATAGTGACATATTCACATACCCACTTATGTACCCATAAATAAGAACCTGCAGCGTAGGCGATACCACGGTAGCCCGAAGTGTCATATTCACATAAATAAGAATCTGCAACGTAGGCGATCCCAATGCACTATGGGGTTTTTGGCCACTTTTTGTGGCATTTAATCATTTTTTAAAAGTGCTCTAATTTAAAAAAAATTAGTGGAAATGTATTAACAGAACATCAAACTGTTATGCCTCATACGCAAAATGTTAATACTTAACAGCATATGTTAGCATAACAACTGTAAAGTCAGCTGTTGCATCCGACAGCACGAGCGCTAAGTTTGCAATTTTTACAAAGTGATCTTTGAAATTAAACTATTTGTGAAAATCACCATTTGTAACGAAAAAAACTAATGCAAACTGATTTCACATGTATGTAATACATGTTAAATTTATTAATTGTTTAAATTATGCGTGTTTATACTAACAATTTGTCATTTTATAAATGCACCTTAAGCTGAATTTTAGGAAAAAAAAATTTTAACTTTGAGTAGAGTTTTGAAATAGAAGTTTGCATTAGTTTTCAGTGCCTCTAAATGTATGTTGTAGCGTTGTCAATTCTAAACGAAAAGCTGTTAGTCTTATTTTTTCTTAGATAACCTCACTGTTTTCAACGCCGATTTGTATGGCATTTGTATGGAAAAACACGGAAATCCGGTATTTTGGTCAGATAGCTCCTAGGTAAAAAGTTATCCGATTTAGCTCAAAATTAGAATATCGTGTTAAAAGAGCACCAAATTTCAGCTCCTTAAATTTCATAAATTTATTTTTAGTTTTATCAGATCGTTCCTATGGGAGCTATAGGATATAGTTTCCTGATCCG
>VNJS01002081.1:0-20886 GCA_008042575.1 Drosophila watanabei | reverse complement strand
TCCGTTGCATCTCTGGCCACAGGTGGAAGCCACATACAGGACGAGACAGGCAGCAATCAGAAGGAACTTCATCTTGAATAGTTTTTTATCGGATAAATGATTTAAACTGATTGATCTGGAGATGAGATGGGCTTATATAGGGGCATCAGACAATAGCGACGAGATCAACACAATAGTATTGATCAGAATGAAGCTGAGACAATGAAACATCTTTTTAAAATCAACATTCTCAGATATATCACTTGACTGAGATGTATTTTTAGGTTGATTGTATTTATCTTAAAATATATGATGTATTTCATTTAAGGTAAACAGGTATTCTTTTAATTATAGAACATATAACCCTTTTGCAGAATAAACAATGTAATAGCAATCAATATTAACAATAATTTAACCAATCATATTATACAGAAATAAATTTTATTTGCAAAAATAATATTAAAAATAAAGTTTATTGCTCTCGACAAAATATCAGTGTGCTTTTTATGCTAAACTTCATTGGTTTTAGGTAGTGTGTATTTTGATTCCAACGCTAAAAAGTCCCTTCGGGACTTTTATTAAAAATAATCTCCGAATATGAACTATTATTATTTTTTACAAAATCAATAATGCTTGGATTAACAATTATTAAAATCATAACACAGACAATACCAGGTACTAAAAGCTGTAAAGCTTTCAAGTCTCAAAGGTTACATTTTTTAACTAATACGTTTTCTGCTAAGAACATTCTCTTTTCTTCAATTTCAATGTTAAGAACAAAAGGCATTGCTGGTTTTTAAATTTCAGATGAACTATAGATGTTCAGCCAGGCGATAATTTCTTACAAGTCTATCGTTTTCGGACACAGAGAGATCATGCATTTATGTCACATTATTTACCTACGTTTAAGGTAGATAATTGTGTTTAAGAATTAATTTATTTAAGATGGCAGAAGGCGCAAGAAAACTTTGCATAGGCAATTATTGCCTGGGCTTATATTATAAGGTCGCAGGCGTCTCTTCCTCCTGTTATAAATATATTTCCAATATTTCAACCTAAAATAGAAAATTAACCACAAGTAAAACTTTTTTAAAATTAAATTTCAAAATTATTTCATTTATTTTCCAAATGTAATTTATCATTGTCAAAACCAATAGACTTTTAGCGTCTGCAACTTCTCCGGCAATGGTTCTCGGAGCAGTACCGGTTGTTGTTGCCGCCGCAGCCGCGATAGCGCATCCTGGAGCAGGACCTGCTCCGCGAATTGTAGTACCACATTTCCTGGTTTCTGGCATGGCAAGTCCAGAGATTTGCGTTTCCGTCATCCCGGCCACCTTGACATACCTGAATAACTAAATCAAAAAAGGTGAAAAGATTTTTAACTTGAGGCTTTCACAATAAGAGATTTACCTGGCCGACCCAGACACATGTCCTGGCCAGTAGTATAGGCCACATAAAGTGTTAGACAAGCCAAGACCAAAGCACACTTCATGTCAACTGAATTGCTTGAAACTGTTTATTAAGTCAAAAACTGGTGCTTATATAGTGGCAAAATCAATAACATATTTAGGTTTTTGGGTAAAAACCATAAAAAACTTAACAATTATGTAAAACTAGTAAAGTGTCCTAAATTTTGAATAAAAGGTGTAGGAAAAAAAGGACAAATGTTTATGCACTATTTATTTTCTATAAGTAGAATATTAAAACAAGGTTTCGGGATAATGAAATTATGTAATGAAACTGCATTCAAATGTTATTTATGTGTTCCTTGCCTATTACTTAACATGTTTGTTTTAAATTTTTATACTTACAAGTTTAACTAGTTCATTTTTCAGAGCATATGTGTGCTGAAAATAAACCTCATATCGAACAGCCTTGTGGTTACTGAACACCTGAAAATAAGTTATATAATACATAAAGCTCAGGCACGTGTGAGAATTTTGTATATATATTTTTAAATGTTTCAAGAAAGATTCCAACGAACGAAACCCCATTTAGTTCTTTTACATATATTTCTTTATTAACTTACATATAAGTATATTGAAATTGTATAAACAAAATTTAAAGCCGTAAGGTTTAATATTGTTCTTTTATTACTCATATTAAAAATATATCTTTATTCAAGTTCCCCCTTTATTTGTTTAACACCATTCAGCAAACAGACATTTATTTGTTTATTTTTTAGACACGTGTGTATGCTTTTAAATAAAATCAATGAACAGGGAGTATAAATACAACATGGCTTTATAAAAATCATGGCAGCATAATTCCAACATTAGTCTGGCCTCGAATCCATAATGCGGAGTACCACATTGATCCTTTTAGCTGCTGTTATGGTCGTGTACCTTCTGGTGGTCCTTACAGCCGCTGAAAGCTGCAAGGGCAAGCCATGTAAGTTAATAAATTTTATTCTCATAAAAATCGGATTATCATCAATCGATTACATATTTTTTTTTAGCCTCTTCCAAGTGCGTTGGCTCCTTTGATGTTGGTAATAACCGAAAGAGAAAGTGCAAGAGGTCTGCCAATAAGAATATGTGGCATTATAATACAGTGACTAAAAATTGCACAAAACTGGATTATAAAGGATGCGGGGGAAATGATAATCGTTGGTGCAAACTGCAACAGTGTGAAGCATGCCGAGGGAGATAATTTATACCAAGTTAAAAAAAAAATTAGATAAATAATTAATAATATTAAATCTTAAAGGGGTTTTATTTAACATTATTAAAAAATCAATAAATCAATCAATAAAAATTCTCTCGATTTGTTACACACGTGCCGCTATTTAAAGCTTATTTTCATTGTGTATTTTTAGCTATTTAACAACTTACAATTGTTTTCAGATATTGCAATATTTAACAATGATATTCGGCTGCGCGTGATTGATTTTTAATTCATTTTTGTTCATTTATTAAAAAGCTTGCGCAGAAAATAGGGAACATCCTTTCTTAGCAACAGACTTGCACTTGTATATTTAGTTCCAATACAGAAAACAAGAAGGGGTGCACCCTATAAATACCCTGTCAGGCGATCGTAAACCTTATTCCTTGATCATACCATTCCCAGCATACAGTTACCAATTTTAATATGAGGAGCATTTCGTTGATCCTTTTATTCACCGTTGTGACCTTGTATCTTTTAGGGGTCTTAACCTCCGTGGAAAGCTGCAAGGGCAAGCCTGGTAATGTTATACAGAAAATAATAATTCCGAATTTAAAGTAAAAGTTTTGAAATTTCCTTAGCAACTCCCCAGTGCGAAGGACCTTTAGATGGCGGCAATAAGCGTCTCAGAAGATGCAAAAACAACTACAACAAGGCCATGTGGCACTTCAATGTGGTGACCAATAACTGCACCCAATTTAAGTATAAAGGATGCGCCGGCAATAACAATCGTTGGTGCTCCAAGCTCATTTGTGAAACCTGCCGAGTCCGATTATTCAAGTAAATCTACTAAAAACTTTAAATAAAAATACACACGAGCTCATATAATTATTTTGCTGGTTTATTTTCCGGATGCTGTGGATCGATTTCATCTTTTGAAAGTTGGGAACCAGTAACAAAAGCTAGTTAGCTTGGAAATTGCTTTAAGTTTTAAAACTATCAATAGGTTTAAGTACAACAATGCTTAGGACTAAACTTCAACCAGTTCTGTACAGACTTAAAGCTAGTTATAATTGTTAAATTAAGTTATTTACTTTTGTGCGATATTTGTCGTTTATCTAGAATTTCTTTACAAAAACATTGCTATAATTAATTCGATTATTCGATTTGTTCACTTCGCTTCTGGCTTTGTATTTGCTTCGTTATTTATTTTACTTTCAACGGAATGCGGGCGGTATTTAGTTAATATTATTAAGTATTTGATTTTCGTTGCACAGGTACGCAATGTTATATATGTTTGTTGTATGAAGGCAGTTGTTAATCAATTTCATTCTTACTCGTCTGAGGTAGGTATAAAACAATATAAAAAATAAAAAAAAGCATTTTGAAACAGTCTAGACTCCACAAAAAAAAAGTACAATCCTAAACGGGCCATAAATTATCAAATAAATTACATACACATTTACGTCTCTATTTAGCATATATAACTCTATGTAGCCTACACAATATCCGTAACTATATATATGTATAAAAAAAACATAAAAACAGTCTTGTGGTTGCATTTGTGTTTAGTTTCTCGTTAAGCAGATTTCATTTCTGTGATTGTGATATCAGAATGCGAATGAATAAATATGTGGCGAATGCGAATGTAAATGTGAATGTGAATACGATTACGAGTTGCAGTTCGAGTATAGGACTATAAATAAATTCTGCTTAATTACTGGGTACTATGCGCATGTCTTTCTTGGTGTGTTCTAGGAATTGGAGTTAGCTCCGCTTTTGTTTGGGGATGGTGGCATATGGTGTGTGCTATTTACAGGGTGGCCCCAGGACCTATAAGCTATATATACAGGCCACCTATTTACAGGGGGTGCAGGGTGCAGGACACCCAAATAAGTTTACAAATCGTAGGGGGGAAATGTGTACTATATAGGAGATTCTATGGAATATTGCCCTAGAATTTGCTTCTAATACATTTCTGATCTTGTTTTTGGTATAAAATTTAAAGTTCAATTAAAATTAAGTGAAATTTGTGCTAAATTTAGTAATTGAATTCGTTGAAATGAACTTTTTTTTTTTAATAACTTTAAAAGTGTTTTAGATTATTAAGGATTTAAATAAATAAAGAAATCGTGATCGTCTTTTCAAAAAGTTTGAAAAGGTGTCTAAAAGTATCCAATAAAATATTTGTTGCATATTCTTAAGCACATCTTTAAATGATTTTAAACCTTTACATGTTTTTTAAAGCATTATTTCCGAGAATCCCCCATAGCTTACATTTTTCCCTCTATAATTCCCCGCTCCCTATTTTCGACTTAACCCTAATTTACAGGGTATCCTTCGCCTAGCTTGCCTGCTGCGTGAGCAGGTTGACCAGCTCAGTGCGCTCCATGTTGTTCAGCGTGTGCATATCCACACCCAAAGCGGCGGCCACCGCCTCAATGTCCAGCCCAAAGGCGGTGAGCAGCTCCAGGAAGCGCATCTCCTCGCCGGTCATCGGGTTGGTGAGCGTGGGGCAGGAGTGGTTGCACTGCGGCCAGCTGCATCGCTCCAGGAGTCGCAGGCCGCACTTCTCGGGCACTCGTGGCAGGCGCTGACGCTTCTTGGACTTGGTGCCGGCGGAGGCATTGTTGGAGGAGCGCAATTTCTGCGCCGGCTCCTCCGACATCACCACAACGGGCGACGGCTGCTCCTGTTGCATCTGTGAGTGGGGATGCTGCTCGCGACGCATTAGTTGCTGCTGCTCCTGCTGCTGCTGCTTGCGACGTCGCCTGCGCTGCTCCTGCCGCTGCTCCGGGGTCAGAGGCTGGCGGCGTCGCTGCTTCCGGGAATCGCCACCATTATTGGACTTGGGGCTATTGTTCTTACGATTCCTGCTCTTTTGCGCTGAGTTGGCATTCCTCTGCTGCTCCTGCCGGCGACGTTGCTTGCGTCGCTGGCGCTGCTCCTGCCGCAGGCGCTTCCTTTCCTCGCGCTCCTCCTTGGTCAGGTGATTGTGCTTCCTGGGCGTCCCCGCCTGGGCCACGTTGTTCTGCTTCTGGCGTTGCTGCTGCTGCCGCTGACGGTGACGCTGGTGTCTTTGGTTATTTGGATGCTGGGATGGCTGAGACACGACTGTCGAGGCCTCCGTGGATCTCTTCAGCTTGTCGTGTCGCTTGCGACGCGTAGAGTGTTCCCAGCAGCGCAGGGCCGAGGGCAGGGAGATGTCATCAATCTTGATATTGACCCAATCCCGTTTCGACAAGACCGCATGGCCAATGCAGCTGGGTGCAAACACTGCTGTGACATTGTCCAGGGAAGATCTCAGGGCGCCGCCCATTTCGTGAATGTAGTTCCATTGCTGCGGCGTCACCGGAGCTCCCACATTATCCGCTCGCATCTGGGCCTCGTCGAAGAGCCATTGGAACACGAAAAGGGGAGCTGAAAATTAATCAAATAAGTTTAGTTCAAATTCGTATGATAAAAATCAAAAGAAAAACTTACTTTTCAGGGTTGGATACAGCCTGTAGCCAAAGTAACACCTCCAATGCTCTGTGGGATGAGCTTTGGTGCACTCCTCGGGCAGCAGACCTTGCCACAGCTTCCAGCCCTGACGCACAGCCTCACTGGAGGCCACTGCAGCCGGAGTATAAGGTTCTCGGTCCAAAAACCAACCCGAATCACTCACTCCCCTCACGGTGACCTGGAGCTGCTTTTCATTGACCAGGAAATCCCGTATGCGATCTAGGTTTAGCATCACACCAAGACCGCCAGCTGAAGAGCCAACTAGGAGGAGTTCTCCACCCGGCACCCGACCCAGTCCCACGGGTATCAGTTCAGCGATGACCTGCTTCAGGATCAGAGCTCCCATAAAGCGCCAGCTATTCTCCGGATCTCGGGTATCCGGCTCCGTTCGCGTGCCCGACCACGAGTCGCTGCTGCAGTAGGGGATGAGCACATGGTTGGCATTGTGCCAGTAGGGATTCTCCTCGGGATGCGGCGACAGAATGCCACCAACTGGAAAGGGTAAAGGGGAAACATTAGAAAACTGTAAAGGGTTTTAGAATTCAAAGTTCAAACTCACCGTCTCTCGTCTCTGGCCACTGGGAGGAGGTCATGAGGTGACGCAGCCTCATCCACCTGGCCCGGCATGACCGCACATCGAAGCAGTGCCAGCCGCCCTCGAGGAAGACGATCCACTTCTTGGAGCTGGGCTGCTTGCGCAGGTAATACCCGGCATGGGTGCCATCGTTGCAGGTGATGCTCGTGTTGGCCAGATTGGCGCGCTTCAGGGAGCGACTGTGATCCCCGGAGCCGCTGGCCGAGTGCATCACCATATAGTTGCGCTGGATCATATTCATGCTGGTCTCGCGCAGCGGATCCTTGTCCAGACTGGAGGCGGCATCCAAACTGCTGATGGAGCCAGAGCCGGCGATGGCTCCAGCACTTGGCAGCTGACTAAACGTGGCCAAGAGCAGCAGTGTTAACAGACTGACAATCTGTGGAAGAGAAAATAGAGAAGACGGAGAGATATAGTCTCGAAGATGATAACAGAGATTCAGCGGATGTCTCTCCCTCAGTCTCGCTCTCTCCCTTGCTCTCTCTCTCTCTCTCCCAAGTTGGCCACTTCTCTCTGGGCCAACAGTTGCTGGTGTTGTTTTTGGCGGAAAAACTTGCTTTGATCAAAATGCGAGCAAGAAGCTTTGCGATAAGATCAAAGAAATTTTTGCCGCATTTCGTTTCGTCGTTCCGTTTCGTTGTGTTATTTCTTCAACCCCTTCTTCCGCCCCTCTTTCTCTCAGTCTCTTTGTGGCTTGTTTGTTGTTTTTGTTTTGTCTTGCCTTTGGTTTACATAGAGAGGCGAGAAAAAAATAATAAATACAAAGGGAGTAAAAAAAACCTCAAAGTATTTAGTCAAACATGGCAAGAAATTGTTGTTAATCATACGCCCCATGGGCCAGTGCCAGTGCCAGTCAAACAAATTTCAATTTCACATTGTCATGGCCGCTGACGCGTGGTAATCAGCAGCGGCAGCGCTGCCCCGGCGACGCCAGCTGCGCAGTTGCCGCAAACGACGGCGTCGGCGGCCGTTCTTGGCTTTGAACTTAAGGTCGCTTTGTGATACCCTGCAAACGGGGGATCCATGGGGTATATAGGTTTTTTGGAAATTCATGTAACAGTAAAAGATGATAAAAAATATAATTTTAGGAGATTATTTTCTGTTCAATTGTTCACTAGTTAACTCTAACTTTTTTTCTGTCCATTATTTCCTTTTCTGTAATTTTTTGACCTTTTATTTTTCCATTCATTGGTTTGTTCATTCATTCAATGGTACATTTGTCCGTTTATTTGTCCGTTCATTTGTCAGTTTATTTGTTTGTTCATTTGTCCAATCTTTGTTCCGTTCATTTCTCTATTTTTTGGTTAGTTCATTTGTCTCTTTGTTTATATGTTCATTTGTCCGTTCATTTCTTCATCCGTTTATTAGTTCATTTGTCTGTTCATTTTAAGGATATCTTAAAGCAAGCTAAAGACAAAATCGAAGTATTTTCTAACCCAAATATTTCCTAGATTCTTTAAAAGAAAACAAAACCAAACGCCCCTAAAATATGCAAAGAACCTTTTTTTAAAGAACAGTAATTACGGGATATTGTATGGTCGGGGAAATCGACTAAAGCCTTGTTTTTTTTGTTACTCGGCATACAGACATCAATCAAATGAGCTATCTGGCGATTTGTTTTGTTGTTTCGCTGATTCTCAAGTCGCCTGTTTTTCTTGTTGCTTTATTTTTTTGTTTAGCTATTTTCCAGCAATTTGTAAATAAGACAACAATAACAGCAACAAAAAACATTTGCCGACAACATCGGCAACGATTTTAGTGTCTCAGTGTGTCAGTCTGTCAATTCGGCCGAGTCGGTCCGTCCGTCCGTCTGTCTGTCTCTCTGCCCGGCTGTGTCTGCCTGTCTACGGTCTTGCCTCCGCATAAATAACCATTCAGAAATCGTAAAGAAATCTTCAATCAATGTTTATACGGGCCTTTGAAGTGAGCCGCCTGCTGCCGCCGCCAGCAACGACAATTTGCAGACAGAAATGCAAATGACACACACTCGGAGGGGAGACACACACGGTAACAGCAACAGAGACACTCTGGCAATTATTGGCTAAAGGCCTACAAAGTATAATTTGGCCAAAACTAAACTCTGAAAACTGGACCGCAGGCCATTTGGCCTAACGGTAGCCAGCAGTCATTGATATATTCGCAAGATATAACGCTAGGATATCTATATTTAAACCAGACAATCTGGTTCCCAAATTTTCGATAATTTCCATAATAAGCCAGAGTCCGAAATTCATATAAATTAGGTTTAACAAAACCATTGACAAATACATTGCTTGATAACATTTTAATAATAGTGAATGTGATTTTATTTGACAGTATGCATTATAAATTCGGATTACTATCTGATCAAAGCTTGATTTAATATGACCATAAATTTATTTCTTTTGTTTAATAATTAAGGGAATATTTTGTTGGGTAAAGAGCGGGGAATGTATTAATCATTTTGAAAACTTAAACAATTTATAAGAGGTTTTGTTTGGGATGTTGTAAGGTAAAAAAATATATATTTGCATAATTTACAAGAGAATCACATTCAATTGTTAGAAAATTATAATTGTGATCATAAAATAAATATAACAGAGCAGAAAATCTATGTAAAGTATTTACTTATTTATAAGAGGTATTAATTTAAAAAAATATTTACTTATTTAAATGAAATTCTGCTTAAATTGTTAGAATGTTATAATTCTGCTAATAAAACCTAGCTTCTTCTGATCCATATTACCTTGCTCCCCTTTCCATCCAAAGTTCTCAGACCATCTCAGCCCACCAATAATTTTTTTTTTTCGCTCTGCACACGTCTCTTACAACAGGTTTAGATATCTTTTGGCTCGTCTTAGTCGCTCGCCGTCCCATGTTTGATGTTTGCCGCCAAACAACGAAATTGACAAGAGCTCCTCGCTCCTCCTCAACATTAGATGAGTAGTTTCCATTGTTGATTAGTTCAACTGCGCCAACGACTGTGGCCACAATGAACCACCAAAAAAGCAACAACAACAAAAAAGCTACAACAACAAAAACAACAAATAGTGGAATTTCACGTGTGCGTGCGCGGATTTACGTTTGAGTAAACACACGCACAAGTACGGATACAGATACAGATACAGATAGATAATGGTTGAGCGTACGTTGCACTTGTTGTTAGTCTCTTTTTGTTGTTGTATTTACCTGTTGAGAAAAAACGGCAGCGCCGCCGAATAAAAATAAATAAAAACACTGTCGGCGTTGCCAAAGGAAAAATGTTCACAAGCGCCGCTTAATTACCCTATATAGAGTCTTAAGTTGCGCTATTAATTGCGGGCAGTGCTTATTAATATTTTGCCTTTTTCCTCCTCGATTTTCTACCCCTCTTTTCTGTAGTTTTTTGTTTTGTTTTTGTATTTCAAGCGATGCCGACAAAGGATCGAATCGAATGTCTGGGGGCTGGCTGGCAGCCAACTACTTGTCGCGCCGATTATATTGTCAGTTTTTATTAATTGCTGCAAATACTCGGTCGCGTTTGCGTTTGTGTTTGCGACGCGCTGGCGCTAAGCGTTCTTTATTTTTTTTTCCTGCCTTTTTACCCATTTTATTAAAAAATCGAGTATACGCCCCGTTGTGACTGGAATTGATTTGATTTCATTTGATTCGATTGCGGTGGCAATTGAGTCTAGTCCGGGGGCTGTGAGCGTGTCTGTGTTGGTCTAAGTGCCTTTAATCGAATTGCAATTAGCATTTGTCTAGGGATTGGGATCAGTTGCCTTTTAATGAAAGTTGATTTAGGGCTTGAAAGGGTGGAAATTAAATTTAAATGTTCTGATATTTCCTTTTTTGAATGTTGATTTGGGATTAGGAAAGGTTGAAATTAAATTTAAATATTCTTAAATTTCATTTTTAGTAAGATTAATATAAATGAATAAACATTTTACTATAAATAACTTGTAGAGAAACGCTATTATATTAAATCCGTAATTATTTAAGGGATATATGTTAAGAAATTCATATTTCTTAAATATATATTAAAAGTAAACGAATTTTAATAAAAATTGTATACAATTCCACAATTCTGCAGTGGTCTCTTGTGTGTTACCTTTACTTTTAATAATATTTTAAACCGCTTTATTTCTATTTAAGCTTTTCTTAAATTCATAGCTTAATAATTCCAATTATTTGCAATTATTTATTGAGCTGATAATTGACTTATTCATCTGAGATCCATAAATAATAAACCTTAATAGGTCTAGACAATAAAATTACATTAACTTGACCATTATTCAATTTACTTAGATTAAAGTAAAGGTTTAAGTTTCCAACAGGAAAAAGCTACCTACAAGTCTGTTCTTTATATATCTATAAAACATTATTTGCAGAAAATTCCCATCAAAAGTATATTTATTATCTCAGCACAATCCATAACGACCTTGCCCGGTTTTAAATCAAAGAGAGAGACCGTCACCCAAAGCCACTTGATGGGATCTTGAAAGTGGAGGATGTTGTTGTTGCTGTTGTTACTGTTATTGTTATTGGTGTTATTCTTGGCGCACTTGCAGCAAGAAAGAAAAACAAATACAAAACGGACGATCGCTTTCTCACTCACTCGCAGCTTATCGGTTCTACGCTTAAGTAAACAACACAGTCCGCGGCATAAATAAACTTCCGTTGTCGTTGTCGACGCCTCATGGCACTTGTTGTTGTTGTTGTTGATTTTGTTGTTATTATTGTTGTTGTTGCTGCAGCTATAGTAATTGTTGTTACTGCTAGCAGTTTGTTTGATTTGCCTGCGGTTATAACCATCTCTCTTTTTTCATGCTGTCTCTGTCCCGGCTTCTCTGTTGTTTGCCGGCTTTTTTTGTTGAGTTCAATTTGCGCGCGTAACCAGAAAATCGTTATGAAAGAGAGCGCGCTCTTTTAACAAATATCACAAAAATATAAAAAAATGCATTAAACAAAAACTTAATCGTTTAAAAAACAAAACAGGAAAGAGTTTGACATTATAGAATTACAAAATGGATTGCAATAAGCATCTTAAAATGTGAAACAAAGCTCTAAATATATTTATTTTTCCTTTAAGTAATAAAAAATATATAATACTTTAATCAAATTATTATTTTTGGACTTTTTTCTATTAAATTCCTTTTACTTTTCCATTTTTCCTGCCTAATCCTGGCCAGCTGTCAATCTTTGATTTCTTCTCCTTTGCTGACCTGAATTTCCTTATTTTTTTGGGTCTTTCCCCTGGCTGGATTTTAGAACTCTTCAAGCCCTGGCCTAGGCGCTCATAATTGCAGCTCCCGAAACCTGAACGATCTCGGCCCCTTTTGCCAGTTTGCTGCCTGCCGGGCATAAAAATACACCTGTTTGCGGCAATTTAATACTTTTTATGGCAGGGAAATAACGCGGTGGCTGCTGTTGCTGCTGCTGCTGCTGCTACTGCATTGCTGGCATGACAGAGGCGCAGAGTGCAGGTAATTCGGAAGCGGCCTCAAATGAAGCCGCAAGCCAGCAGCAGGCCGGGCCGTGTGCGAGCGAGCGGCAACAACAAAAGCAGAGTTGCCGCCGCCGCTGCCGCCGAAACGTGTAGCAGCGTTATTAGACCGGCCTGATCTCCGCCAGTGTATCTGTATCCATAGTATCCGCATCTGTAGCTGTATCTGTATCTGTAGCCGTAGCTGTAGCTGTTGCTGTATCTGTGGAAGTGCGCACGTCTGCCAAGCGGCTGCTGGCCGCTGATCGCTTTTTACTCCGAGCGCGCTAAACCCGTGCCGTTTTCGGCTTTGTACTTTGCCGCCCCATGGACTCGTGTATGTTTGCGGCATGTTGCAAAGCAGATCGGACCTGGCCAGTAACACACACAGAAAAAATTCATAGACCTTTTTGTGAGGAGTAATATTTAAATTAATGAATTTATGATTTGGAATGGGAAATATATGAATATTATCTATTTTTTCAATAAAATCATTTTTTATCATCATCATTGAAGATGATATATTGTTTTGAATTTTAAAAATCTCGTTGTTTTCTTGAGAAATTTTTGCTATTTTAATAAGCGAATATCTACAAGATACATTAGTTGTAATAGGATATCTTTAAATATTCGAATTTACTCCTAGAAATCATAGAAATTATATGTTCCCTTTCATAAACAGAAACAGTTTATAAGAAACAATCATAAGATGTTTTTCCGATGTTTATTGGGAAAAACTATATCTAATTTTATTTAAAACTTATGTTACAAATTATTAAAACGTCCCGAAAAATGATACATTTTGTTTCTGTGCAGTTCGGGCCAACTACAAAAAGCCAAAGGCATCGTCGTCGTCGTCGCACTCATTGATCTTAACTTTGAAAACAGTAGCTACTACGGCTGTGGAGTAGAGTGGAGTGGAGTGGAGTAGAGTGGAGTGGTTGTGGCTACAGCTCAGTCTCTGGCTCTGGGGATATGGGAATATCGGAATATGGGGTCTGAGGTCTGGGGCCTCGACTTCAAGCGAAGTGGGGCGCACGAAAGCGGCCTGCACTTTGTTGTTGCTGCGGCGGCTGCTGCTGCTGCTGCTGCTGCTGATGAGGGTTTTGGTTAGCTACACTTAAAGTCTCATTCCCCGCTCATTTTTGTCGGTCTTTTTGTTTTTCTGCCCCTCCTGGTAAAACCCCTCCGCTTGCTTATTTTTCTTCAGTTGTTTTTGTTTTCCTGCCCTGCCGATGCCCCGGCTGCTTATTTTTTTGTGGCTTTTTGCGCACGCAGGCAAATTTAATCTCGTTTTTTATGCCCTTGCAAAGGATTTTCAAATTGATTTCGACCGACTATGCTAATGCCGTAAATAAAGTTGTAGAGGGTTTCGGCATCGGTCTCGGTTTCAGGCCCTCTGTTCTCAATTCTCCTCGACGGCCGGCCGAGTTCTCACAACCTGGCCAGCGGCTTAAGTCGGAAGCTATTAATTTTAATTGACGTGCTACTGTATTTTTCGGTTTTCTGCTTAAGCGGCAACTTTTGATATCCCCCCTTGTGTTTTATATATATATATTTTTTTTTCCATATTTCGAAGCCACTGCTTCATATTTCATTTCTGGGGCTACTGTATTTTTTTCTTTAATTTCGTTTTCGGTTTCTCGTTGATAACTCACCTGCTGGTTGGGCTTAATCCATTTATTTGTGGCTTCCTCTGGTGTTTTAGCTGCCATCTTAGCGATTTGTTCGGCTGCCATTTTCGATTCGATCACACATAGATATGGGTGTATATTTTATATATGTGAATATTTGATATACCTTTGTGTTTCAATTTATATTTTGTTCAGCACAGTTCTAAGCACTCTTTAAGGCGCTGCATTATAATTGAATTTTTATTTTGATGTGTGGCACTTGTCAACTGGTTTTCAGGAATTTCTTTTGAATTGGAGGGGGACTTTTTGTGATAAAATATAGTGTATTTGATTCGTTTGTTATTTCAGCTGATAGCACTGCGATCTTGTTTGTTATCTGCGCCACGGCACACGCGCTCACAACGTCCGTTCAAGTCGAATGAGGAAAAATGAATGAGGAATCGAATTTTACCTTGCGCCCTCGTTGCTGCCGACGCTCGGCCGAAGTCGCTGCCTCGGCTGCAGTCGCTGCCTCTGTCAGCGTCGACGTAGCTCTCTCACGTGTGCGCGTCGCTCTCTCCCTCTCTCTCTATCTGCCTTTCGCTCTGCCTCTTGCTCTCGGCGGCGGCATTTGTGTGGCTGCGTTTTTGTTTAGAATACGCAAAATAATAACAAAACTAATAATAAACTGCAGGGCAATGCAATTTGAGAGAATCGCCGACGGCGACGTCAACTGCGGCAGCGCAGCAGCGATGGCCACTTCGACGGCTACGGCGGCAGCGTTGATGATGGCAGCGGCTGCTGCTACTTGTTAATAACCGTATTAAGGTTCCCTTTGATCTGCTTAATCGAAGGCCGAAATGGAATTCGCTTCTGGTCTTCGCTCGCCTCCTTCTCGTCCTCGTTCCTTGTGTCGAGTTCGTTGCCTAAGTCTTTTGTTGTTTCCTCTCGCGCTTTTTATGTTTGTCTTAATGCTAATTTAGTGTAATTTTAATTTGTTATCCTTTTTCCTTATTTTTTACAAGGTAAATAAATTAATGAATTATTTAAAAAAATAAGCTAATTTTTGTGCATATTTTTGAGTTTATTTATAAATAAAATGAATTACAAATAAATAATAAATGCATTGAGGAGTAATCAAATTATAATGCTTATTATTTTGCTAATTTATTACTTTATTAAGAAGCAAAAGGTCAAAAGCAGTTTTAAATCTATAACTTTTACAATACATCATTTAATAAGTTAATAAAATAATTTAGCATAAGTGTCAGCTACTTGTTTTTAACCATATTATATTAATTTTGCGAAACTCAAATAAATATTTTGCATAACAATAATACAAATATTTTTAAAATTTTAATTACTTAGAAATATTCAAATTTAAGTTAGGAATGCTTTTAAATATAACTATCATAATTTATAATTGTAGGATTGATAAAAATATTAAAATTTAATTAATATATTTTTTGAATATATTTTTTGAATATATTTTTTCCATTGCTGTAAAAACTACGCTAATAAATAAATTATATTTTAAATGATCAAAGCGATCTCTTCCCTTAAATAAGCAATTTTACGACATCTACATCTGTTAAAAGGGTAATAAGGGCAACCTTTGATCTACCTAATCGAAGGCCGAAATGAAATTCGTTCGCTTCTGGTCTTAACTTACTTTCAACCCCGCCGCGTTCGTTGCCTAAGTCTTTTGTTTTTTTGCACACTCCTTTTCGGCAGATTCCCTCCTGCGTTAATGCTAATTTAGTGTAATTGCAATTATTATGCACACTCTCATAATTCTCTCATCGCTGCCGTTTCATAAAATTTGTAGGTATATATTTTTTTTTGCGTATTTTTTATGATGTGTTTTATGGCCGTCGGCATTTCTGGGAAACGTAGCGATTTTGATATGGCCCTGGGAACTCCGATGCGGGGCGGCGGCTTAAAGACATAAAATCTCAATAAAGTAGCCAGCGACTTTTATCTAATTGTAAATCTAAAGAAAAAAAAAATAAGGAAAAAACAACGAAATACGGTTAATTCCCTTTTATATACATATATTTTTTTTGCAGACGAAAAATTCACAAGAGAAATCATTTAGCTGCTTCCTTTCGGGCGGCCCTTGCCACGCTTTTTCATTTCCATTTCTATATGCGCGGTATATACGAAACTCAATTAATGACAGATCATTAAAGATTCTTTTTTTTTGGGGGCTTTTGATATTTGCCGTTTGGCCCCGAAATCGAAATACTTTTACGATTTTTTCCCCCGCCCCACCATCGCAGCGACGGCCGTAAAATTGATTCTCTTTTGCAAAAATTTTATCACTGACCAAATTGATTTTAGCTGTTCGCCGCTGCTCCAATAGAAATTGTAGGCCTAAAGAAAGAAGAAACGAAATGAAACCAAGAGAAAAACAACGGCCAGCGGCTGGAATAAAAAAAAAAGAAAAAAATGATGTCCAACTGGCGGCGGCGGCAAACTTAAAAGTGGCAAATAGAAAGGAGCCGACTTGGCGCGGCGATTCCGTCCGATTCAGTGCAATATTTATGCATTAAGTACACGCAATTATTATGCGACAACGACGCGACGGCGGCAACATCTCTGGAGATTATTGATGCTCGCATTGCTCATACGCAGCGTGGCCATTGGCCACTGGCTGCACTAGGCGCTTGTGCCGTTCAAGCAATTAAAACGCCGCCAGCACGCGATGAATGCCATAAACATTTGACGCGCAATCAGCAGCAGCAGCAGCAGTGGTAGCAGCATTGGCAGCAGCAGCATAAGTTGCAGCAGCAACTGCGGCAGCAGCAGATATGCTCCTTCGGCCGTTCGGCAATTACAGCAGCACAAATTCAAAGAGGCTCCAGCTGGCAGCAGCAAGCATAATGATGATATTGCCATCGTGATGATGATCTGGCTGCTACGAGTGCTACTTTTACTGCACTCGAGAAAATTGGTAGGAAAATTATTAATTTAATATTTTTCAATAAATACAAAAGACAATAATCCCTTTCAATTATTGAACTTTAAAATAAAATCAGATTCCTATGAATGGTTTAAGAAAGATATAATATTTGTTCAGGGTAAATTTTGTACAATATAACAATAACATTTAATTATAAAATATATATATTACATGACTATCTAATTAAAAAAATGTATTATTAACGAATACTTTGAGATGTAAAGGCAGCAAGAAATGCTCACATCGTTAAGATACTTAAAATATGATCAAATTTAGCAATTTGTAAATATTACATTCTTAATTGGTTTTTGTTTTGTCTTACTTTATAACTTACATTTCTTTTTTCGGTAAGATAATGTCAATGAATTTGAAAAGCAACTTTTGAACACCCAAAAAAACAATCTGTAAGAAATAAAATAACAGCCCTAAAGTTGACCTCAATCAACATCAGTTTTTTGCGGTGTGGGGCCAGAAAAACAGATCACGGGCGGACGGACATGGACATTCATTTCGCTTAAGCGCACTAACCGGGTAAACGGGTCGGTGTCTTTGATCCTGGCATTCTATTGTTCCGTTTCAAAGGCCACTATTATGTAAACAATCGGCGGCTTTGATCTTGGCCGCATCAAAGTGTTGCCGCCGCGTTTCATCTTTTGCCGCATGCAGCAAATAGCAAGCGGCAAGCAGCGAGCAGCAAGCAGCAGAAAGCAGCAGCAAGCGAGCAGCAAGCGGCGAGCAGCAGCGCCAGCTGATGTGATGCCCCTGCCGAAGATGAAGATGATGATGATGATGACGAGGATGATGAGGAGGATGAGAAAGAAGCGACAACCACTGCGTAGTTAAAGCTGCTGCTGCTGCTGCCGGTGCTGCCACCACTGAGCTATATAATTTCGCATAGGCTGATCACCCGGAGCACCTGGAACACTGAACAGGCAGCAGCAGCAGCAGCAGCAGAAGGAAACGAAACCAGCCTCATAACTTTGGGCATAATCTTCAAAGCGCCGACAACACGCTTGACATCAATCGAGTCAAGCCATTGCCGCTCTAATCCCAACAGATGGGCTCCCGGATCACTCGCCGCCGATAAGCAATTAAAATTTCATTTCATTTAATGCACAACTTTATTATCGGTTTCGTGGGCCCCCGTCACGGTCACGTCCTTTGATCCTTGATTCAAGGATCAGCCGTGCAACTGTTCCCGTTTCGCAAAATTCCAGCCACACTGTGGGAAAAGCAACAGGTGCACCGAGGATTCAACATTCACTTACCAATCACCAAGCAGCGATCAGCGGCAAACGGAGAGCGCATCTCTAATTTCATCGGCCAGCGATCATAATTGCATTGCTCTCGATTGATGGAGGTCAGTGCCGGAAATCTTATATAGGAATTTCTATATAATACCTTGTATTTATAAACATCAATTGTTTTAAAAATAGAAATATAGAATATTATGATATTAATAAAGAAAGAAGAATTGATAAAATTTTTTTATGTTTCTAATACATCTTACATTTTTTAAATAATTTAATTTATTATTGTAAATGTTTATTTATATAAAAATATGATTATCAAGATATAACACCACAAATAACTAAAAACCAATTTTATATATGGGCAAATCCCCAGAAAGGTCCACCGCGGCCAAAATAATATTTATTAAAAAATATTATTATTCCGATACAAAACCACAAATAACTAAAAACATATATTAGGAGTATTTAAACTGAATTATTTTTTTTGTCTTTTTCAAGCTAATTTATAAGTTTTATAATTGAAAGGCTTTGTTTTTTGTTAGAAAAATATTGAAAGATGTGAACCCGAAACAAATCTGGACAGTTAAAATTGATTCTTTGAAATAATAATATTGTTCTTAGTTTAATTATTTAATATTATTATAATTTCAATAATATCTACTTTATACTTTTATTCAATCCTAAGAAACCTATATTTTCAAATGATCAACTCTAGATTTTTCTGACAGCCTTTTAGAGATGCCAGCAATCGTTTTTAACTTGGCCAAAGGGGCAACAACTTTCTGGTGGCACTCTCTTGCATCGCACGCTCCAAGTTTCAGGCTCTCCCAGTTGTTGTTCTTGTTGCTGCCGCTGCTGCTGCTGCGGTCCACTTGGCGGCAAATTGCTGTTGCATGGCGATGATGTCGTTGTTGCTGGTCGGCCAAGAAGACGAAGACGTAGACGAAGTCGCAGTCGGCGAAAAAACAAAGCGAAAATCTCTGCATTGGGGCACACGCCATTCCCAACATCAAAGCGTGCCGCCAGCACAGATTTTCTGAGGTTACCGTCGCCACCGTTGGGGCAGCAGCAGCAGCAACATTAGCAGCAGCAGCAGCAGCGGCGGCAACGCATGCGCAAAGCTCTGCTCATTTGTGTTTTGAGGCGCATTGTGCGACGCGCGTGTTAAGTGGACTGTGAATATGAAAGGAAAGTTCCCAAAGGAGCCCACAAAAAAAAGCGCAAAATGAACAAGAAGGAATGCTGAGTTCAGTCTTACGACCACACAATACCTGTGCTCTTACAGCCTTAAAATCATTGCATATTTTTTGGGGTTGGCGTAAGGGAAGTGATTCAAAGAGAAATTAAAATAGGTTTGGTGACTTAAGTACTTGTTGGATTGATTTAAAATTTGGTATAAGCTCAGCAAATATTAAAACAAGGATGTAAAGAATAAATAAAGGAATTAAATTTTATTAAAAATCAGATAACAATTTTCCTTAATGTTTCTTATTTATAAAACCTAATAAAACCTGTTGCTTAAATCTCCTCACATACAATATACCTTTTCAAGTACCAATACTGGGTATAGAAAACAACTTTTGCCGCTAAATAAATGCGAGTCCAGCTCTGGTCCAGCTACTGTTCCTTTTCCTTTTCGTCCAGCATCCCCTCGTTCTTAATCAAGAAACGCATCGGCAGCGTATCACGGTAGCACTTTAAACGTAAATTGCTTTTAACATGGTTATTACAATCTTAACGTTTGTCTGGGCCACGAAGCACTTGAGGCAGTGTCCCGGCAACCTGTTGTTGTTGACGTTATTAGTGTTGCCGGTGCTGCTGCTGCTGTTGCTGCTGCTGCTGCTGCTTCTGTGGTTGTTGGTTCAGGCCGGCATAGAATTCCGGGTAAGATCCGTCCGTCGGTCGGCTGATCTCCGTTAGGTCTTTGGGATTGGGATGGAGAATGTGACTGCGACTGCGACTGAGTCTGGAACTGGGATATTCGTTGGGAAGATTGTTGTAATTATGATTGCGCGATTATGATTGGATTGGATTGAATTAGTTGTCGGTGGATTTTGCTTTAATCGAAATTGTTTTGTTCTTAGCGATCATCGCGCGCTCTCTTCGCTCTTTTTCTGTGGCTTTCCCTACCAACCATCCATTGCTAATTAGTTGAGAGCACGGCAAGATCAAAAACGGCATGAATTTGTACACTTGAAACAATATTTTGGTAAATTTCAAAGCACTACAGCTTACTGTTTGGAATGTGAGGCACATAATGATCTTGATCGAAACAGAAAAATGCTCAAATTATTAAAATAACAATGTTAACAAGTAGGTTTTGAATGCAAATAAGCAGTGTGACCATATCAACTACACATATAATTTCTTATCTTAGTTTTTTAATTTGTTATTTTATGTAGAAAAAGCATTTTCATAGAAATATGTTAATTTAATTGAAGGAAAAATATTAAATTAGAATAATAGAATAATGTGACAAAGCAAGCTAGTGAAGCAAGGGTTTAATGTGACCAGATAGAATGAGCAAATAATAGCTTACTGCAAACACAATAATTTTAGGAATTTGTATTTAGATATTAGTAGGTAGTTTAAAGGATAATTCATTTGAATCTTTTTTAACTTTTTAATGATTTAATTTTAGAGTCATGCCCAAACATACCTCTTATTTCTCTCAGTGCCCATAAGCGTTCGGCGGGACCAGTTGAAATTTTAGCCCGCAAAAGCGGCAGGATTAAGTGCGGCGAGCGAGCCTTTTTGGGCGATAATCTTGCATTTTAAATATTTCGCAAGAAGCAACACGCAAATCCGCTGACTTGTCACACCTTCGGTGCAGGTAGGTTCGAGTGTGTGTGTGCCTGTATGTAGGTATGTGGGCAGGGAGGGACTTAAACGTAGCACCTTGTCAGGTGGTGGTGCTGCTGCGATGGCAA
>VNJS01002080.1:0-18163 GCA_008042575.1 Drosophila watanabei | reverse complement strand
GCAAACAAAGAATGAATAATTGTGCATTCACCTTGACTTTTGCATCTGAGCGTACACTTAATAATTAGATAATGACGGCACGAACCGCCACAATGGAACGATTAACAATGAAATTGCAGCACAGCAAGCCGCAAAAAATATACATTCAACCTTTGCATTCGTTTTTTGCTCGTTTCTAGCTTTTTTTTCGCAAAACAAATTCGCAGAAAAGCGCAAAAATTAACTTGGCAAAAAGCATAAAAAATGATGTGGCTAGCCTTGAGGAAGTGTTTTTTTTTTTTTATTTATTTATTTGGCCAGCCAAATGCAACTAGCGAGAGATGGAAACCAGAAAGAGCCCGCCAAGACTGCGGGGTATGACAGAGTCGGCGGATGAACAAATATATTAAAGCCGCATTGTCTAGGGGCTTCAGAATTGACGGGGTGTGCCGAGTCGAAAAAGGTCGGATCTCGTTAGGAGTGGAGATATAGCCAAGGGGTCACAGAGTGCTCCGATCGAGGGAGTATCTATTGGGAACGAGCAACCATCTGGTTTGTTTGATAATCTTGGCCAAGGGACAGGTTAGAATCTGATTAAATGGTAAGTTCCCCGCGGGCAGACCCCAATCACTTGATATTCGGCGTCCATAGATCACATAAAGTCTCTTGTCCGTGCCCATAACTTTAACGATCTCGCCGGGGAGAGGAATTTGAGAACGATTTTTAACTTCTCCTTAATTACACGCACAAATTGGCCAAATGAAATGAATTCAAATGAGTTTCATTTGCATTATTTCTCGCCCGCCCCACAATAGAGTCCTAAAATTGTCATAAAAGCATTAGAAAAGCCGTGGCAGCATAAAAACAGCTTGTCGTAAAAGATGTGAAGTTATGGGGCCCTAGAAAATTAAGTTTAATGATCAATTTATGCCTCACAGCATGGGACTCTGCATATATACATATATATATAGATTGATTTATTTTGTTTCTCCGCAGTGAAACATAAAATTGTAGAGGCTGGATCAGGGGCGATCTACGCACTCCAGTGACTCACTATCCCCTCGTGAGGCAATGTGCTGTGTGCAATGCCAAGTGCTGCATGCAATGTGCAACATGTTGCCAAAAAGCGGTGTGGGGGCACCCAAGTCTACATATGCAAAGTTATGAAACTCTTGGCTGCTGTGCCGCCAAACTGCCAATATGTTGCAACATCAGTCGATGATTATTATTTATTTCAAGTCGAAGTTTGCCGCCGTAGTTTGTTTGCCGCTTCACCCCCTTCGACTTGCAAACTGTGCCAAACTTCAAATTTATTGCTGCTGCTAAAGTTTCATTGCCAATTTTCCGGGATTAGGGCGGTTAAGAGAGGAAAAGCCCGCTGCTTAAGCAATCAGGAGTGCTTGGAACTAGCTTAAACACTTGCCAAGGATTGCAGGACTCAATGTGAATGAGTTTTGGACATTGGCAATGCGACTATTGCCACATTTACTTAGAGGGAAAGCCTCAATAAACATTATCCAGAACCTCTGAGTTGGGTTTTTACTATATATACTTTTCAGCAAATCTTTTAAAGGTACAACAGTCCTTTAGTTTCCTTGACTTTTAAGCTATAACCTCCAATCACCTCTTTACAACCGACTGTAACCCCAGACCCCAGTCCACATCTCAATTCTAATTTCAATCTGGAGAACGCCCACAGACAAATGCCGGCAATCAACACCATCTAGATAAAAACAAATATAAACAAATGTCGGGCAGCATCTTTGTTCATTTTCAACATTTTTACATAAAATTCCAAACAAATGCCAAGCAATCCGCGAGGGGAAGGCTGGGAAGTGGCCATTTTATTTATTGTTATTTCATTTCGACCGCAAATTAAAAGCTATGAATAAAAGCGCCAAGTGGAGCACGAAAAAGGGAAGAGCAAACAGCGAAGGAGGAGCAGGAAAGGAAAGAGCGGAATGGAAAGGAAAGGGAAAGGGAAAGCGGCTCCAGAGGAGCGCAACAAGGTGCGGGAGCAGCGGAGCAAGGAGAGCCAGGAGGAGGAGCCGTGGAATGGGAGAAATGAGGGAAAAAAGCGCATAAAAAGCACACAGTAAAACATGCTGAAAAACGGAAATAAAAGCTTATTAAAGCCAACACAAAATGGAGTTTCAAAGGGGATAAAGAACGGAAGGCTGCGGCGACGGGCGCGGAGAGCGGATAGCGGATAGCGGCGAACGAAGCGGAAACAGAGAGCTAAAAAACAAACACTAAATCAAACATTACACCCGAGTTGGAAGAGAAGGCAACCCCGGCGAATACATAAAAACGTGCAGGGGAAAATAAAGCAAAAAAATCCAAAGGGGGGAAAATGCCAGGCAGAAGGAAAAGCTGACCGAGGAGCCACGTTTTTGCGCCGGCAAACGCGAAACCTCTTTTTAGGGGCTGTGAACTGCGAGATTTAGAAATGTAGACTACGATTTTAATAGTTAATCGTAGTCTACATTACCTTACCTTTCAGTCTAAGATCTCTTCTTCGTCTATATAGCATTTGTTCAGATATTGAATATACTGCTTTTAGTAATACGCCTTCAAATGAATTTTAATCTTAACCAAAGCTTTTTCAATTTAAATCTATTTCAATGTTCATCCTATATAAGTAGTTTTAAAAAAAGGAATATTTTTAAACAAGAGTTCATTTCATTCCAGATAAACTTATCGCAAAGCAAGTAAATTTTTCACGGAATCCGTACACCAAATAATAACAGAGTGCTGTGAACTGTACTGTGGACTTTGATTTAATCTGTAAAACAGTGAATTGTGCTGTAAAGCGCAAACACAAGGTTGCTTTTAGATATCGTAAGGACTGGATATAGCTCTAAGTCTCTTTATGTTCATTTCTCTATCGGAAAAATAAATATTTGACAGGAAGTCTGGGTCCCTGTCAATGTAAGCTATTACATTTAAATGATAGCAAAACAAAATTTCTTAGTCTGGTCTTTATCTAACTGCTAACTCTTAACAGTTAATGTAAAAACCAGCCGTTAGTGAGATATATTTAGTGATGTGTAAGGAGTTGAGACTTTTTTTTGTTAAAAAGAACGTTAAATTATATCATAAAATTTGCGCTGATAACATTTTTCATTACTTTTATTTAGATTTTAATTGTAAATCTAATTTATAATTTCTTGATCTTTTTTTTTCTTCTGCATCACAATCCTGGTTAGTAGTTATTTAAAAGTCGAGACTTTCCTCCGATTCTTGTTATCTTTATTCTGTTTCTAGCGTCAAAAGCAAAATGAAAGAACTTTGGTAAACATCAGAGAGCAAGGGAAAGTGGAAGAAAGACAAATGTGGGCGCCACCACGACGCTTTTACTTCGTCCTGCCACCCGAAAGTCCTTCAAACGAAACCCTCACAGGCAGTTCGGCATCCTTTTTGCAATATTAAACGTAGCAATGACACCCATGGGGTGCAGGGCCGCCTGCGGGTTAAGCGCTGCCTCCTCAGACTATGCTAGACAACTGAATATATACACCTAGTTATTTGTTGGCTTTTGCCAGCTTCTGCGGCTTCTGTGGACAAGGAGCGACACGGAGAGACAAGGAGAGCAGGGTGAGAGCGGCAAACAAAGTGAAATATCGGGGAATTAAAGACATGGCGAGGATTTCCAGTGAATGCCCGACTGCACATGAATGGGCGAGGGAAATGAGAGTGAGTTTACAGTTTGAAGCATCCCTACGATTGGTTATGGCTTTAAATTTCGTATAGAAATAGAGACCCCATGAATCACCTTTCTCTGGCTGCTTGAAAGCAAACGTGTTCTATTTGCTAATCCACTAACCCTTTTCTATCATCGCTGGCAGAAGACATAATCCCATGCAAAGTGCTTCAGTTGTGTGTAATATGAGCGAGAGAAATGTATAGCCCGGAGGAGAACAGAACGCACGCCCTCAGCTCAGGATAAGCCGAAGGGATATGTGTGCCAGACCCCTTCCCCCACTCCTGCCGCAATGCCAGCTGAGAGCTTTTTTGTCATGGCATTCCACAGAAGAAAAGACAGCGGGGAAGGAATTAGGATATAAAAAGCAAAGGGAACATGAAAAGTTTAGTCTAGCTCGGGCTCAAGCACCAGCTCAAACGTCGAGCCAAGTTACATACATCCATCCCCGGAGCCCCGCCTCCGAAGTCGTTTGAATGGTGCCAAGCGGGCACCGCTAGGAGGCATTTCCATGATTACAAGCAAGGGACATGGGACCCACAACAGGACACACACACAGCGAACACACACAACTTGCAGAGCGGCAAAGAAGCACTTTGAAATTGAAGCTGCTGGAAAAAAGGGGATAAGCGCTTCGCCTCGCAATGGGATGCAGGCATCCGACTTTGAGCAACCTCTCAAGTCAAATTAAAGACGCCCCAAACCCTCATCGAAATAGCTCAGAACAGATCCTGGCAAACTGCCAGGCATCAGGAGTAATGTAACTCAATGACCATACACGAAATTGATCTGCCACAAGCTCAGAAGAGCTCCTAGATGATAGTCCTGTATCGATTAGGATTATATTCTCCAGCTCCATATCTCTGTAATATATAATTCTTTATGGAATCGAAATAAAATTAACTAACAATTACATCTGGAGTCTAAATTTTAATAACTTTGCCTCACGAGTCCTTCCTAATGAAACTCAATGACCATACACGAAATTGATCTGCCACAAGCTCAAAGGAGCTGCTAGATGAAAGTCCTATATCGATTAGGATTATATTCTTCTGCTCCATAACTCTGTAATATATAATTCTTTATGGAATCGAAATAAAATTAACTAAGAATTACATCTGGAATCTAAATTTCATTAACTTTGCCTCACGACTCCTCCCTAATGAAACTCAATGACCATACACGAAATTGATCTGCCACAAGCTCAAAGGAGCTGCTAGATGAAAGTCCTATATCGATTAGGATTATATTCTTCTGCTCCATAACTCTGTAATATATAATTCTTTATGGAATCGAAATAAAATTAACTAAGAATTACATCTGGAATCTAAATTTCATTAACTTTGCCTCACGACTCCTCCCTAATGAAACTCAATGACCATACACGAAATTGATCTGCCACAAGCTCAAAGGAGCTGCTAGATGAAAGTCCTATATCGATTAGGATTATATTCTTCTGCTCCATAACTCTGTAATATATAATTCTTTATGGAATCGAAATAAAATTAACTAACATTTACATTTGGAGTCTAAATTCCAATAACTTTGCCTCACGACTCTTTCCTAATGAAACTCAATGACCATACACGAAATTGATCTGCCACAAGCTCAGAAGAGCTCCTAGATAAAAGTCCTGTTTAACAAACATCGATTAGGATTATATTCTCCTATCTAATATCTTCGTAATATGAATATTTCCTTTTAGAGTCGAAATAACAAGTTGAAAATTAAATTGCAATTTGGATTTGGATTCTAAATTCGAATAACTTTGCCTCACGACTCCTCCCACTCTGGCTTACCAACTCCCATGTCGCCTGTCGATCAATCTCGGCCACAAGAATTGCCCCTCGAGTGGCTCATACAGCGGGACAGATACCGGAAAAGAGCCACGGTAATTGGAAACTGGTCTGGCTGTAGAGGAAGGGCTATCGGGTGCCATGGCACCTCCAGGAAATGTCTCACGCGGTTATCAGGGCCGGTAATCTTATCAGTGACCACAGGCACTCGGAGCTGACAAATGTTAGACGGAGAAGTGCATTCCCGGCCGATAGGGTTTTGTGGGGCAACAAAGAGGACATTGACTGCAAGTAACGGAGGAAACCAGGGAAGGGCTGGCCCAGCTTGGGGGTGGACCGTGGGGCAGCGTCAATAAAACAAATGTGACGGGCCAGCGGCTGTGGGGAAGCGACGTAAGTGTAATGATAATAAAAGTTTATGACAGCAGCTCATGAGCTTGTAAGGCTAATGTCAACGTGCCATTTACCCAGCGGCGGCGGAGTGGGTGGTGCTGGGTGGTAAGTGGTTGGAGTGGTTCCGAAGCTCTGTGCAAGTGCAAGTGTGAAAGCGCTTTCATGCTCCACTAAGCTTTTGGCGGAGCAATGAAGCAAGAATTTACACGAGCTCAACTCCAAGACAGAAACGACTTTGATAAAGACTTTGTGGATGAAGAGAGGGATATCTTGTGGCACCTTTTCACCAGGCCACCTTTAATGGATTTTAAAGCCCCCTCTGTCCCCAATCACTGGATGCAATCCTCCTGTTAAGCACAGAGATATAAAGGAAAATCAATGTACAACATTGCCGTTATCGCAATTTTCTTAGTACTTGTTTGATATATAAAATACAAAGAAAGGGAATTCCCTTGGGAATCAAAATTTATTTTCTAGAAGAATCAATGCTTCACTCAAGTGTTGGCTATAAATTTTAAGGCTTAATTTCTATGTCTACCAAGAGAGAACAATAAACACCTCTGTTGCCATTGCACCTGCCCGTTATCAGCGACTCCCCAAGATATCAGATATACTTCCAATTAGTTACGATAATTGGCTTTGCTCGGCGCAGAGTTCTGAGCTTCTAACGCAACCGATAAGCGATCGACTTAATAAATGCAAATCAAATATTTAATGGTCCCTGCAACAATAACCCGTTTGCAGCCAAGCCTCTGTGTGGCAAGTGTATAATTAAACGCAGGCTCGCACGCACACACACCACAGAGGAGCCAAGGCAATGGCCAAGTGCCGGCCAGAATTTGTAATGGCCCGAAGAGAAACAATAAACACATGAGCTGGGGGGGGAGCGGCTGCTGCCCAGAACTGGTTGCTGAATAATTCACACTCGTGCCCTGGGAATCAACAAAATAACGGTTCATTGCACAAACTAATAATTACATAATAAGGCAAAACATAAGCCAAACTTTGACCCAGGCAAAGAGGAGAGGCAAGGCGAGGCGGAAGTTGCTACCAACTTTCCCGATGTGTTTGGATGCGGAGGCGTAATGCTCGTAGGGTTGTCCCCGCTTGATGCTTCCTGAACAAGTTGGCAACACTGAACACCAAACTGTTGCTCGGGAGCTAACGCAATGCAATTGAAACTCGGAGGAGTCCTAGCCCACTTTGTGCTCTTTCAGTCACTTCTATAATGAACCCATTGACCCAGAAACTAGCTACATATTCTCCTGCTGCAAATCTCCCTTCACCTGGAAACGGAGCATGAAGTAGGAGAAGAGGGCCATGAAATCCGGAAGGGCTAAGCAGCTTGCACTTGGCTTTAAAACTCCAGCCACACGCATAATGAGCACCCGATCCTCGAGTTATTAAACTGCACACTCATATGGCCAGCGAACACATAACACAACAACTTCAATGAGCATTACCTCAGACATTAAAGCGCACACAACATTGTCTTTGTCCCTGCAACATGCGGTAATACGGGAGGGCTGGGAGGTACTCTCGGAGCAGGCCAAACAGGCACGAGAGTTGCAGTTACAATTGGCCATGTGTGCGGAGGTCAATGACAACGAGCCGAGGCCCCGAAGCCTTGGAGCCACCGTGCCACGTCCCGAGACCCAACTCCAACCAGCTCCAGCCAACCCAAGACGCAGGCCAACAAAGCATGCATACTAAGCACTAGCAGCAGGAACGATGGAGCAGCCGGAGCAGGCTTAGCAGGCAGAGGTCCAGCTATGTGTGACCACCAGCCAGACCCAGACCCAGGCCCAGACCTTGTTTCAGTGATGCAGTCAGAAAAATATCTGTATTGTTCGATTTACCAAAAAAGGTTTTGGAAATATGACCTTTGAAATTGGGGAATAGTGATCCTTATGACTTTAAACTAGCTAAGCATTTGCCAAAGGTCGCTTTTAACTATTATTGCTTAAGTTCTTGATAGCTTTCTGACGAAAATAGAAAATTGTTGTTAAAGAAAATCGGGTTTCGGGTTTATCTGATCGACAAACCATAACAGAGTGCTGTTAAGCCAGGAGTTATGCTGTAAAGCGCAAGCAAACACAATGCATTTCATCCAAAACTGCTGTAACGCCTTTTCTTTTTTTTTTTTTCAGTTAGCTGTCAAAAATAAGCAGTTATTTTTTTGAGTCGAAAAAGACTTGTCAGGAAGCCAGATCTTACATAGCCTAGTCTAAAAGCATAATTTGGAAGCAGGAACCTATCTGTGCGAAAAATCTTATGATTTTGTTTAACGAGTCGAAAAAGATTTGACGGGAAGTTTCTCTTACATTTACACAAAACCAAAACCAAATTTCTTAGCAGGAACTTTGCCCGAAATTTAAACAGTCATGTAAGATGTCTTTAATGTCTGGTTAAAAAAAATAAGCTTTCAAAAATATTGGATGTAAACCGATGTGCCATTTTAACCAGGAGTTAACAGCAAAGTTAACGATTTGATTGAAGATTGAAGAAAGGACTCTAACTCGGAGATCGAGTCATGTTCGCTTCTCTATCTATCTGTTGCTCAATTTTTTAGGTCTGTTCTATCTTATATGCTTAAGAAAATTTATTTAAAATCTCCTTTTTTTGCTCAGTGCAGTCTCCAGTCGCAGACCCAAGCCGGAATGCATTCGTGCGTATGCCAATGACGATGACGACGCTGCCAGTTAACAACACGATTTGTTATTGCCGTATCCACCACCTCGTGGCCCCTTCGTCGTTCGGCTCCCAACTAAACCCTCCAGCCCCCCTAACCCCCTTCATCCCTCTAAGGCCTTTGGCAGGCAGAACCCTAAGCCTAGCAACCTGCTGGCTCTGCTGAATTTATTAGCAGGCCGTCCGCAGTCCGAAGCCAGTGCAGCAGCTCCCAGGCCGCAGGGGGGAGTTGGAGAGGGAGAAGGAGAGACCAAGACCAAGACCAATACCGGGACAGAGCAAGAGAAAGAGAAAAGGGAAAAGAGAGGTGCTCCTCTCTGTCCCCTCTCTTTTCCCTTTTCTCTTTCTCTTTAGTTCTTTAGAGGAGTTCTCCTAGCCAGAAACACCGCATGATGCACCGCATTCCTCGGCAATCGATGAGTAAATAATGACCAACGCAACGCAGCTAAACTGCGGCGGACAGGAGAGCGGGAGGGGCAGAGGCGTCTGCTGTGCTGGCTGCCCCCTTCGGTGCTCCTCCGGCTGTTGTTGTCGTTGCGGTTGTTGTTGTAATCACACTCAGCATGCATTTCAACATGGAACTGCCCCCGCACTCGTCGCTCTCGTTTTTAGCTCCATCCAGAAATCCATTCCATTCCTCCGCTTAGCATACTTTGTGGTTTCGTATTGTTTGTGGAGGAAGAAGGGGAGGAGGAGTATTAGCAGGAGGAGGTGACTTGGAGGAACCTTTGCTGTGGTACTTTGTCAGTCGACATTAACAGGGGAAATTCCCAAAGCAATTGATTTAAGTCCGAGGAGAAAAAGAGGCGTTTACGGGAATGTGAATTTACTAAAAATATTTATTAACAAAAAAATAAAAAATCATTTAAAACAATTATTTTATAAGAGTTAAAAAATCTATATGTACAGTGTTAGGTATAGTTTTTAATTTAAAAAATTTAAAAGATATAAAAAATAATAAAATATCATACATAGAGTGCAGGGTATACAACATTCGTCACCCTGTAGCTTTTGTTTCCAGTGGAACGTCCGGCATTAACGCCTATTATTAGCCTTTTCCAGGGGGAGAGAGCAAAGTGGAGAGAGAGAGAGGGACACTGTGCCCGGGGTCCAGCCGAGTCTCCCCATTATAATTTGAGTTAATTACGTATTTTAGCTATATAAATATTTCATTTATCATGCATGCATGCAGTTAGCCGGCATGCCTTACGCACCAGTTACCCCCACGCCATAACTCAGCCCCCCCTGGCCACAACCTCCACCCCCGCCCCTGGCCACAACCTCCTCCTCCGCCAGATAGATAATTCAGCTCCATTCATGGGCCTCACAGAGATGGATCCGAGGAGCTGTGGCCAACGGCAACAACAATAGGCGGCAGCTCACCAACGCAGAGTAAACAAATTTTCGGCGTGTGTTGCACACGACCTTTGGCCCCGGTCCCTGTCCCCACACACACCGCCCCCCCTTGGGCTGCACGCGTAATTGAATATGAATTTATAATGTGCGAGGGAGATGCACGGACGCTGAGCTAGTTTGTGTGGAAGAAAGGGTAACTAGGTTGGCAAATAGAATTATACACATACAGGATGTGCCGCCCCTAACACACATCCATCCCAAAAGCAATCTTCCGCCGGGCAGGCCCCGAGGGTGGAGTGCGGCAGAAGGAGCAAGTCAACAATAAACAAGGATCCGGCTTCATTTGATTGGCATTAAGCCCCGGCCCTGGCCAATCGCCTCAGATAAATGAAGCGAAATATTTTTAATGGATTCTTTAGTTACTAGGGCTGGGGTTGCAGTATAAGAAGGGGAAAGGGGATGGTAAATTTTGGATGAGATGTCGAAATCAATGAGCTGAGAGAGAGATTGGGGTTCTAAGTACAACTGAGTAAATAATCATTACGGAATGCTTAAAAAATAGGAGAAAGTATCAGATAGTTCTAAAAGAACAGCATAATATATTATAATCCTCAGATCAAATTAGCAACCTAATTGGGTTGGTCAAACTTCTGAAGGAGTTTAAGATGTGTTAAAGGTAAGATTTACTCTATGTTCAAGCAAAATGTATATTTTAGGCATTCCTAAAAATTCTAATAAAATTATTCAATTAACTCTAAAGCCTCTCATCTTAGGTTAAGACAAACTAAGTACAATAAGAAGAGATTTAACACTGAAACAATCCATTTTCCCACATTTGAAATAGATTTTCCCAGCTACAAATTGTCCTGCAAACTGCCGCACACAATTTTGGCTAATTGCCCAAATCTGTCATCTAGACCAGATATACCTTCATTAGGGAAGTGCAGCAACGTGGAGGGGTTACTTCCCGCTCCAGGTTCCCACCTAGCGCAGACAACTTAATTAACAATTTGCCCCCGGCCTTTGGCTGTTGCACCTGAAACCACCCTTCCAGGGGCATGTACTACTACGTGGCCAGCAACAAATTGCAGCCGCAGAACAACAGGATGCGAGGTAGCGAGGAACCAAAAATAGAAACAGAAACAGAGACTTTCACACGCTCCCAGTGCGCAAATTCTGACCAGCCCAGACCGATGGCCATTAGCACTTCAGGCCAAGGAACCTCTGGAAGCCGAGTTGCAGCAGCAACAGCGCCGTCAATTGCTACAACAGCTGCAGCGGCAGCAATAATAATAATGTGAAATGCAAATACTATGGTGGTTTTTCGTGGCGTTACCTGTTACCTGTTACCTGTTGATATTGACAATGGCCAAGTCCAGCTGCCGCAGCTACAGACGCTGGCCATTAAACAGTAGCCACGGAGCACGGACCAGTTAGGAGACACGGAGACGGTCCCACTGCATGCCTTGCAAATTAGACCGAATTAACGCTGCCAGGCAGAAATGTGTATTTACCTGCAACGAGAGAGGAGAGAGGCGGAGCAACGTGAGAATGCAGTGTGGATTAGCCGGAGGAAGTTGGTATTTGCCCAAGAAATTAGCCAGGCCAAGACGGCGACTCTACGACTGATGACTAATTGGAGTCGCGCCGGAAAGGCAAGCATCGCCATTGCCTCTTTGCCGTTAACTGGCCATAAGTTCAACGAACTGAACAGGCCCTAAAAGCTGTGCACCAAAGAGCTTTAAGTTTGTTTTAAAACACTAAGTTTTTGGCCCCTTAATGGATTCTTGGTATCTTGTTATAAGGTAATTTAAGGTATTTATGATATTTTATGGTACTTAGAATGCAACCAAAGGTTTATAAGTGTTTTTTTTTTCGGAAAATGAAGAAATTGAAGCGTTTTTATCCCTAAACTAATAAAAATCTGACTAAAATATTGGTTTTATAATCTGAGAAGAAATAACAGAGTGCTGTTAAACACCGAATTGTGCTGCAAAACACAAGCACACAACCGCTCTTCACTCAAAAGCATAATAAATTTTCCTCTTTTTTAATTAGTTCTTTTTTTTTAACATAAACCCTTAACAGAAGTTAGCTTGATGTTAATGTTAGCTCCCCCTATGACATGGTAAAATCCAATTTAATAAGCAGGGTCTTTATCTATCAACGACATTATAACAGGGGAACAAGAAACTAAAGCAGTATTTACCTATTAAGTTTATAAATATAAATTTAAACCAATTTAGCAATTATTTGACAGGAACTCTAAAATTAATACTTGGATAAATACGATTTATCATCTGAATCTTCTGGTAGAATGTAATAATAGATTCCTTAGTTATTAAAAGTAGATAAACAATTAAATCAAAGAATCAGTAATAACTTTTACAGGAACGTTAAAAGTAGAAAGAACATTTTTTAAGCTGATCGAAACCAATGGGGAAGTATAAAAGTACAAGAATCTTTTGTCAAAATATACTTATGTTTATTAAGTTACTTCCAAAGTAATTAAACAAAATCTTAGGAAAATATTTTATTTTCTTGTTAATCTCGTTTGGAGATTTCGTATCCTTATTGTTGATGATTACCAAACACCGCGTTCGAATTATCCCTCTTAGTACCTCATAATAAGTTTTATCGGTAAAGGACTTCCCGGAAAATGTTTCCACCACCAATCGCAAGCAGAAACATCCAACTGTGAAACGGAAATTAAAAACAATTTCAGCTCGGACAACATCTTGCCTGTCCGAACACCGATAAAGCGGAAAAAACTCAAGGAATAGAAATAGAAATAGAAATCCGTGTGCAGCTCAAATGGCGACCACAAATCTAAATTACCTCGACCGTGCACTAAATCAAATGCCTTCCCGGGGGGGGGGACGGGCGAGGGCCTGCAACTTGGACAGCCCGAAAGGGAAACCCAAGAGCCACCGCAGCGGCAACAATAGTGGCCAAAGGTATAAATTAAACAAGCGGCATGCGGCATGCGGCAAAGCCGAATGAAAACTCAACTTGTAACCCTAGAAGTGTGGCCCTCAGCGGCGACGACGACCGCATTACAGCGCCCTGGGGGGATGATTGCCATGGTCGATGGTCGATGGCGATGTGCTTGGCTGGCTCTCGCCTCCAGGTCCTCCACTCCCGGGCGCGTTTTTTGTTGTCTTCGGTCTGGGCCCCACGACCTCCTTGGCCCCACCCAGGCCCCCTCTTTCTTTGACGGGGCTCGTAATTAGCCATAATTCACTTGCCTAGACCAAAGACAAAATGAAGCATAAAATATTTACGCACTGCCCGGCCAGGCACCGGAAATATGCAATTTGACGTAATTTGCATGCAAACTCCGCCAGACGGCGGACGGCGGACGGCGACTTCTTGCCACTTCCACTTGCCACTGCAACTTGCAGTATAATGCAACCGTCTGTCTTCGAGCCCGAGTGGCACGTGGTCGAGCTAGGTGATGCAATCATTTCCGCTGTTGCCAATGTGCAGATTGCCATTGCTCGGGCAGAATCAATTTCCGTTTCACAATCGACTGCTAACCCGTGCATCTCTTGCTTGTGCACAGGTGTGGTTCAGGTGATGATGATCAAGGGCGGACAAGGTTCTCTTTGTGGCTAAATGGTAATCTTAATAATGCTGATCATAAATCAGGTACTTTATGTTGGGGAAGTTGCCTCTTTCTGTTGGTAGCATGCATTTTAAGTTGGTATTTAGATACATTAGGAGTAATGTTTATCTAAAATCAACCTTAACTATTAGAAATCCTAAGGTTAGTCGAACGAACTATGAGATACCTGATACCCAAAGCATATGGCTAATTCTTTATTCTAGTTTTCCCAAAAATGTATTAAAACCATTAATTAGACAGGACTGAAGGCATAAGAAAATGTTGATAAATAAACACAAATGTGGCTATCAGAATGTTAGTAGCGTTAGTGTTCTGACAATACAAATTGAATGAATAAACTCGAAAAGATGTTGCAGAAGCTTAACTCTTTTATCCATTATTATTCAATTTACATACCATATAAATACTGTAGATAGAAAATTGTGTTTAAAAGGAAGCTTCAACCTAAAATATCCTCTGACTAATTGAAAGTTTAAATTAAAAGATTCAGGATGCCTTAGCTAACACTTAAACAGCCAAAGAACTGAAATGAATAAAACTCAAATTAATAGAGTAAAAGTGATACCAGATCGGATGTCAGCTGGCAATCAGATCGCCTCACCGTACCCCTGGAATTATCGTATGGAAAAGCAGCTTAACGCATTTAAACTTTAATCTGTTAGTTTTTTTCAGCTGAACGAAGCCAAAGGAAACCTGTCTCGGGAGCAACAGTTTTACAAATTAAACGCTCCCCACACACACAAGCTGCCCGTTGCAGCCTCTGAATCCCCATTTAAAGCCCCTCCCCCAGCCACCTCTGGCCCCGAACAAGTTCTGGGTGCTGCAAACGTTTTCTTTTCATTAATTCATAAAGCATATTTTTATTGAGTGGCAACACATGAGTCAAGCGGGGATGGGAAGGGGTGAGAGGAGCAGGCAAGACAGGGCAGGGCAGGGCATGCCCGTAGTCATCGTGGGGCATTAAAAAGTTGCAGTAATGGAAATTGTTTTGTGGAAACTGCCAACTGCCAGTTAGCTTGTTGCCATCGAGTTGTGGTGCCATAAAGGAGGGAGGAGCAGGGCCTCTTGTGGGGCTTGGGAATGTGCTTGGAAGTTGTTTTGGGCACGCTTCGTTTGCCACGGGAACTTCAAATAGAATAAAAGTTGACTCGATGCTCCTGATAATTTCCTCTCATTCTAGTTTTCCCTCGTCTTTCCCTGGCTTTCCCTCGCTTCCCCGATGAATTGTTGCGGCTGATAAGATGCTGATGGAAGCGGAGATGGCTATAGTTCAACTAAGATGATTGCCAGGAATGTTATGGCCAGAGTGGAGGCCAAGGAACGGTATGTTGAGTGGAGTCTAGTTTGAAAATGGCTTTAAGATCATAAGAATTCTTTGTCACTAAGTTAATTGTAAAGGTAATGATACTATTATTAGGATAATAACTTGTTATATGAATTCATTTTCAGCGACTTAATTGGTAAAACTAAAGATACTATTATTAGGATAAAACCTTCATACTATCTTTGTACTTCTAACAGTTTACCACAAATTAAAGCTACTCGCTCTTAAACTATTGTATCTAAACATCATCTCTTTCATATATTTAAACAACAGTAGGCCTTAACATATTAGCAATTTTCGGCTATTTTTCCAAGTGTTTGCTAACTGACTGCTCTCCTTTAACGCCCCAGTGCTCTCGGGCCGGCAACTCCTCCATCAAATTAGCAGAATCTTCATCTCCGGACATTCTACATTCCACCTCGGGGTGTTTCAGCTCTCCCGGCGCTTTAAAAAAAAAGGAAAGAATAAAACTCCCTCGATTGTTTATCCAACAAACACAACAATTCGGGAAACAACATTGTGTGTGTGTGTGTGCCGACGGATAGAATGTTTATTTTGATTTGTACTCAGTCCCCTGCCGCACCCCGCGGCCTTATCTAAAACCCCATATACATTACACTTATCTACGCTTCCAGGGGGATGGCGATGTGGGCAGGGTCTTAGGGCCACATACGGCCTGGTCCATAATTTTGTTTATTTAATTTTTATGTCATGTGCCGTTCGGACGCTTGTCGCTCGACGACCGACGGTCTTGCTTCGTCCGTCAAATAAGCCATCGTGCTCCTTCCCCTTTCCCCCCAAGAGGCAACATAATCATCATTATTATCATCATCATCGTAGCCATCATTGGCAGCAACTTCTATGGCCTGCTCCTGGCATAAAGTTGTCATGCCTCAGTTGTTTGATTGCCTCTGCTCGCTTGCAGTGCGGCCCCCAAGGCGATGGATGGTTGGATGGAACCCCCTGGCCTCTCTCGCCATCCCCGATCTCTGAATTTTACAATGGAGCTCAAGAAAATAGGATTGGGAAATGTATTAAAACGGAAATAACTTAATAATATCTTCGAGATGGGTATTATAATCATTTCTAGATCTGCAATGAATTGAGCATGATTTCTCGAGAAATTTACGTCTTAAGCAAGTTAATATAATGTCCTAATCTCCAATGTTTCATAGATACCATACTCATTAGTAAAATACTAATTTCTTACCTTATAAAATATATATCAACAGACGAAATGATCTAGCTTTAACCATGGGATTATAATTCTAGACTCTAGAGTCTAGGAAGTCTTATAGCTAATATTAAAGGAATAGATCAATATGTATCAGCATGGCCCTTTACTCTATAAAGTTGATCATTTACAGTATAATATATGTTATAATATAAATATTTCTTAAATTTTATGTGCCAACTCCTGATTTAAATGATTTATTTCTCAATTTAATACATATATATATAGAATTATCCTGATTAAAGTTTAGCTAAGACAATCGTCAAAAATGTTATCCTGATTAAAGTTTATTTACGGCAATCGTCAGAAATGTTAAGCCTAAAGTGAATGCTTAGAATAAACTAATATTTAAGCCACCAAAAAATCCTCAACTAATTTAAATCAATAATTTTAAATCAAAAACTATGTAAATAAATAAAAGTAAACTTAAACTTGAGCCACTATTAATTTCCCTGGATCTGTAACTCAAAGTATTCCCCAGTTGAACGCTCCTTGAATTTCCCATACACACACTGGGAGCCTCATGCTCCGGCCTCGCAGGAAGATGCTCGTAGACAATTTTATTTTCATTTTCCATTTGGTATTCCTCGGCTCCGTTCCGTTTTCTTTGCTCTTCGGTTTCTTTCTTTTTTTTATTTCGGTGTATCTATTTCTCTCGTTTCTAATTTTAAAATCTTGGCTCGTTGTTGCCCGGGCTGAATCGCGTTGTTTACGGAAGTTTTTTTCAGTCCCCAGTTCCCAGTTCCCGGTCCCCCTGTCCTGGCCGCTCCTGCCTCTGAGTGCATTGCCATGTTCTATAGACGACCAACTTCACATCATTGTCGTCATCTTCGCTTCGTCTGTGTCTGGCTCGGTCTTGGATGTTTGTACGAGTATTTGTACTCGTATCTCCGCCCCAAGTATTTGTATCTGTAGCTGTGTGCCTGCAGCTTGAAGTCAACTTGTTGTTCGAGTCTAGTCAATGTCGCTCTTCGCCCAACTTTGTCGACTGCGGCACAAACTTTAATTTCAAATCTATTAGACAGACTGAAAACTGCTATCCGCCAGTTGCCCCGACTTCTGCATCGCTTGTTATTAATTGATTTCCTTATTAAGACCTGCCAGTCGGACCGGAGGAGTATGAGAGTGGCTTCCGGACTCTTTGACGTAGTTTGGCTAATTAGAATGTGATTAAAATGTGTCTGGTTCCGGACCAAGTAAAAAGTTTGCTAAAGCGCGGACAGTGTCCTTTATAGTCAAGTTTTAAACTCAGAACAAGCAGCTTTTTATGGTTAGTTTTTGTTAACAAAATGTCATACGCTTTGAATAATCTGGAATCCTTTTTAAATTCAAGGGTTCAAAGTAAATTCTTCAGTGTTATTTTTAACAGCAGTTTCAATTTAAATTCAGACAAATACCTAAAATGCCTTTTAACTCTTAATCATAATAATATTTTGTAAAAGCTCTTTCCTTTAAGGACCTCCAATGCACATACTCGGCTTTCCTTGTTTGTGTTTGCTTTGCTGGAAAAACCCCTTCAAGTCTTGGCCATTTAGCCCAAAGTATTTTCATAATATCAACAACTTTGGTCCTGGCTTCCGTCCATGGCCGTTGATTTGTTGATTTTGATGAGCCCCAGAGCAATGGACACACTTAATATTATTGCAATTTGAAACGAAATATATAGGGATTCGAGAGTGGGGCAAATGCAGCTACTTCTTGTTTTTCCACTTAAAAAAACATACTTTTAAAGTGCCCAGCATGGCGGGTTTATTGAACTCTGGCTTTGATTAATGAAACAAAATCGGCAGAGGCAGCTAAATCTGTCGGGTGTATGCCTGTAACACGTTATACTCAACTGATTAGCATTTTTGCTGCTGCTGCCGCCGTCGTCGCCGCTGGTTTTTGTTAATAAAAAGAATTTCTGTTCGCGTACGGGCGAAATGCAATTTAAATTTTAATGCGCTGCCTTTTAGCAGCGACGGCAATGGGGAAAAAAAATACAACAAAATATAAAAAAAAATCCAATGCGAAATAAAGCAGCAAAAACTCCGGCACACATGGTAAAATGGCTAATGGT
>VNJS01002077.1:0-11446 GCA_008042575.1 Drosophila watanabei | reverse complement strand
GGCGCAAGCCCAAGGGTATCGACAACAGAGTGCGTCGTCGCTTCAAGGGCCAGTATCTGATGCCCAACATTGGCTACGGATCCAACAAGCTGACCCGCCACATGCTGCCCACCGGCTTCAAGAAGTTCTTGGTGCACAATGTGAAGGAACTGGAGGTGCTGCTGATGCAGAACCGCGTGTACTGCGGTGAGATCGCCCACGGCGTGTCTTCAAAGAAGCGCAAGGAGATTGTGGAGCGCGCCAAGCAGCTGTCGATCCGCCTGACTAACCCCAACGGTCGTCTGCGTTCTCAAGAGAACGAGTAAGCTTAAGCCTGCTGCTCGTCGGCTGGTGCCTCTTCCCTAACGCCGTAGACTAAATCGCCCTCGTTAGTTTTCATGTGCATCTGGATTATAAAATAAATATTGGCTAGTGGTTGTGCAGCGCCGAAAAACTGATGTGTTTTTAATTTCGCCATTGCAACTTCAATATGACTATTCGTCCAGCCTACAGAGCCAAGATTGTAAAGAAGCGCACCAAGCACTTCATTCGCCATTAGTCGGATCGATATGTCAAGCTGTCGGTAAGTGAGAAACAATAAAGTTATTGAATGGCTCCTAATATCACATTCTGGTTGTTATTCTAGCACAAATGGCGCAAGCCCAAGGGTATCGACAACAAAATGCGTCGTCGCTTCAAGGGCCAGTAGCTGATGCCCAACATTGGCTACGGATCTAACAAGCTGAGCCGCCACATGCTGCCCACCGGCTTCAAGAAGTTCTTGGTCCACAATGTGAAGGAACTGGAGGTGCTGCTGATGCAGAACCGCGTGTACTGCGGTGAGATCGCCCACGGCGTGTTTTTAAAGAAGCGCAAGGAGTTTGTGGAGTGCGCCAAGCAGCTGTCGATCCGCCTAACCCCAACGGTCGTCTGCGTTCTCAAGAGAACGAGTAAGCTTAAGATTCAGATTGCACTTCTTGTACGTTGTCGGAATACAAGTATGAAACATTAAAAACACGCAGTTTGTGGGAATTTTGAGTTTTTAGTTGAGTGTCGTATGAGCCGGTAAACAATAAACAAACAATCGGCGCTTGCTGTGAGACTTGTTCCATTACCAGAGAAGTACAGAAGTGGGTATAAATATATATATATATCTTTTTTTTATTCTTTATTAATAGTATTAGTACAAGTCAATGATAAGCTTTGGAATTTTAATTTTTTCCGTTCACATAATTAGGTGCAGTCAAATTAACCGAGCATAAATTTATAAACTCGATGCCTCTCGGATACCAGAAAATTATATTTTGAAGGGACATCGATGTCTACTATTTAATGAAGTAAAAAAAGAAGAATGAAATATGCTAGTGTGGGATAGCTCATTTGCAGTTAGAAGTAGTTTGTTTATTTTAGGACAACGTCGTGATCGAACTGCAAGTGGGGCTCCAGCTCCTTTTTGTTTTCGAAGTTGGTGCTGAAGATCAGGCAGAAGCCGCTGTTGTCGTCATTGTCCGACGACATAATTACGGTAACTGCCTGCTCCGATTCGTCCACGTCCACGTGCAGCTCCTCCACTACCTGCTGCTCGTCGGCTGGTGCCTCCTCCCTAACGCCGTAAAGTCTATGGCAAGCCTGCAAGGCTTGCAGGGTATTATAATTTTAGTCAGAAGTTTGAATTGCAGTAAAGAAGGCATTTCCATGTGCATCAACTTGATATCAAGTTAGCAGGACATAAAAAAGGGTACAAATTTGAACGGCAACTTTTTTTCTTTCACGAATAATTAACGGCAAATTATGGCATAATCAAATTTTTGATTTTCCAAAGTTGCCCTGCTAACTTCATGGTCATGAATTTTTGTCCTTTGCTAGTTTTTATAGGGTTAAACATTCAGCATATTTAATTTTCAATTTAAGAAATGTAATATATCTCTTTAAATTTTTGACAATTTTAACGATGTAATCCCTTATAAAATTGCGAAAAACTGGAGTACATTTTTTTCGGCCAAACATGGCTAGATCGACTTGGCTGGTAGTGCTGATCAGGAATATATATACCATATAATTAATAAGCTCGGAAATGACTCATTCACTGAAAATTATAATAGGAAATATATTAAAATTTCGAAAAGCTGGAGTAATTGAATATAATTTTTAGGTTCTGAAAAATTGGATCATTAATAATCTATCCATATCTAATATAAAACTTAAATATAATTTAATATAATAGAATGTGAATATAAAAGTAATTCATATTACTCTTACAGTTTTACATTATTTTTTTTAATTTTTTACATGCTCAGTTTTTTATTAAAAACTGAGGGACTAGAATATATATCTACTGCTGATCCAGAATATATATACTTTATAGGGTCGGAAACGGCACCTTCTCTGCCTTGCAAACTTCTGACTAAAATAATAATACCCTGCAAGGGTATAAAAAGAATGCCCTTTAATATATGTTCGAACTCCCCAGCATCCTCAAATAAAGGAATTAAAGACTTTAGTTTTTTACATACAAACGTTGCTTTTTTATTTCACTGTTCGTTCTTGTTTCTTGAATATGCATATAATGTTTTTGTGGTTCTCCACAATTTTCCCCGCTCCGATCGGCCGCTATATAACTTACGCCCGCTTAACGATCTAAGTGAATCCGTTGCTGATTTTAAATTACTTTATATATATTTTGATCTGGAGTCAATGCCGGCTTGTATGTATATTGAATAGTCTGGTTGTATGGAAGTGTATAATATATATATATATATATAATTTAATACATAAAAATTTGCGTTCGTCGCTGCGCCTCGTTTAAAATAGTTAGTGTTGTTCTTGTTTTTTTTTTTTTTAATATTAAATTGTTGCCCCATTGTTGGTTTTGTTGCCGCAATGCAAAGATCATATATAAAAATACAAAAAATCAAGATTTACATACACACATCGGCGCCCAAGCCATATACATATAACTAGGTGTTTATCAGCATTATAATCTATATCTTCCGGTTCATATACACATATATACTGAGCAGAGTCAATATATATATAATATATATGTAAAATTATCTCGTTAAATTACTAAAAATTAAAATGTTTTTATGCATTCGAATTATACACAACTACTAGCTTTCTCTCTTCGTTATAAATAATATTTTTCTTTCACTTAATAAACAATTTCACTTTGTTTTGTATGCCTTAAGAACTAAACTCTTCTCTCACTTCGTTTTTGTTTCCGTCTTTCCGTCCTGATGCTCCTTATGGGGTTGTTCCACTGCTACATATTTCAACATTCTCGGATATGTTCCGTATATTTTCATACAAATAAAATGAGGTCATTTAAAATATATGACCCATACATTTGCCATTCGCCCCGAATATTTATTTAGTATTTTGACAAAATAGCCAAAAATGACCCATTTTATAAGAAATTTCGAAGGGGCCTTCACTTACCCTTCTTGGTTATGACTTTATGAACTGTTTTTGCAAAAATATTAATAATAACTAGCTCAGCCACAGCATAATGCAACGCTCCGTGATTTATGGCATAACAAAATGTATGCCTTGCATCCGAATCATAGTTCACTATTTTTAGATGGCCAGAAAATATTACCACCGATTGGCGCAGATTAGCCACATATCCCAACCATATAAGTACTCCCAAAATAATTAAAAATAAAATAAATACGAAATTGAATTTCTTAAAGTTTGCTTTTATATACTCGTGTAAAATCGAGGACACTCCAAAAAGCCTTCAAACTGTGCGGTACTGCATTGAAGAGTGCACGAGGCACTACAAATACACTAATACAATGAGAGGCGTTCTTAAAATTGGTGTCCTTTTTTCTTGAGCACCTGAAATCCGTCCTTCTTTAAAGAAGGCATCCACATATTCTGGTACGTCTTGTTCCCGGAATCGACCATCGCGACTTTGTAATCCAGTATAAATGCAGTATTCATCATGGAGGTAACGGGAATTGGCGTTGCTTTTTATAAAGCTGTGGTGGCAATGGCAAGCGATCGCCATTGTATATCTTCGTGAGCACCTCTTTCTCGTCTTTCAAAACGGCCAGAATTTTGGCAGCATACCACCGATAATGGCTATTTTCAGCAATCTCACTTATTTTGTTCAATATTCAATTTATTTTTATTTTACACGTCAGACTTCAAATAAACAAACTCAATTCACATGTCGCCGAATAATGTAAATGTAGCAATGGAACCAACTGACATTTATACATTTAAAAATGTACCAGTGGAATGGGACTATTACTCTTCCGCTTCTGCTTGGCATGCTTTTACATATCATATATCATTCAATAATTTCGCTATTAAAGTCTTAGATCGTATAATGGAAGTTGAATTAGTACATAAATGTTCAGAATCCTGCCTTTACTTGGGATGGGAGTTTACTTTAGCATTACGTTTATTACATATATTTTGTATTAAGTGTATAATACGCAGCAGTCAATTGTTTATGTTAGCTTTCTAATTTTTATTCGCTGTATTCGCAAGGGTTTTGGGTTTATTCTAGTTCAAGTCCTGAACACCACGCTCAATTTCGCATTGAACTTGTGTTGTGTTTCCTTTCTCGGTTGACTTTTTACTGAAGACTTTAGCTGGTTCTTAAATTGAGTCGTTTTTTAATGAGATCGTGTGCTTAGGAAAATCTTGTGGCTTCTGTTTCGTTGGTTGTTTATTTTTTTTTTTTTTGAGAAATGAGCATTGTTTTGGATGACTGACAGATGGAATTTGTGGAATTCTTTGTCGTAATACTAGTTTTCCTTTATGTTTTAGGTATTAATGCGTATGTCCATCTATATATACACTCTATATACACACATATCTCCGGATACACCTTGGAAAGAACAATTTTCTGGATTTGAAGTTGGATTTCTTAGAAAGTACAAAACATACCAATATATATTTTTCACAATCCTATGAATTGGGAAATATCTTAAAGGTTCTTTTCTTTCAATTTTAGTCAATAATTTATATTTGAATTAATTTTTTTACTAAAGTACCCCAAAACGTGCTTCCACAAGTTTGGATATACCGAGATTTAACTACCAATACCTCTGGAAGCTTTTAGTAACAATTAATTGCACTTGAGTGTAAAGACCTTGCTTGAAATTTGTGCCATTTCTGTCATGATGTAGTCCAAAGAAAAGGAAATTTGTACTGCCGAAAGAAAAATAATTGTAAAATTATTCCCTGAGGGCAAGAGTTACCGTGAAGTTGGTAGAGCCCACTCTTCAATTCAGATGGTAACCAACAAAAAAATTTGATACATTTATAGGGTCGGAAATGCCTCCTTCACTGCGTTGCAAACTTTTGACTAAAATTATAATACCCTGCGAGGGTATAAAAAGAATAAAAAATTTAACGGCAAATTTTTTTCTTTCACCAATAATTAACGGCAAATTATGGCATACTCAAAAATTAGATTTTCCAAAGTTGCCCTGCTAACTGGATGGTCATTAAAAACGGGTGGATTCTATGCGAAGACGTCTGAGGGAGGTTCTCCATAGAAAAGGCTATCCAACTAGCTACTAAAGCGATGTTAGGAAGCTAAAAATACTTGTGTATCCAGGCTTTTGTGGATGCACTTTTCGAAATACTTTTGTTCAATAATTAAAATAAATTTAAGCATTTGACCTAAAATTAAAAAAAAAAGAATCTTTAAGATATTTTTCCATTTCATAAGATGGTGAAAAAAATATTTTGGTATACATAATACTTTCTGAGAAATTCAAAAACAAATTAAGGAATTTATTTTTTCCAGGTATATCCAGAGATACATACATATGTGAGCGAGTGTATATTTGTAATAAACGGTATATATATATATATATATGTATATGCTTTTGTTGTGTGTTTAGAGAGAGAGAGATACGTTCCAAGTTTAATTACAGACGATGTTCATTTTGATTTTTCTTCTTTGGGTTCGAAACACAGGGAGTAAATCTCATAACAAACGAAAGAGGATGGATAAGGGCAAGAACAATATTAAGTATAGGACACTTAACGCCATACGATTCTAATGCCATTCGGACTCTCTTGAGGAAACAAGAGGATGAATTTAAAATGAATCAGCGCTAAACATCTTATCCTTTATATTATCTTTGGTTGGGGGATACATACGATACCGATTGCAAGCAATTATCTTTTGTTCTCACACTAAAAAGTTGGCTTAAAAAGACTTATAAATGTATGTATGCAAAGAATAATGTACAACAGGGGTTTTAGTTTTTAGTTACATAGCTTGAAAAAGTCGGTCTTCCTTCCCGTTTAAAATATATAATTACTTTGACTAAACCTTTGTCCCCACCTCTCGGCATTTGTATTTTGTTTGTGTTAACCTACAGTGGCGTGCAAGTCTGAGTACATGTTTGCAACTTTTGACTTTTGGCCCGCATAAAACAGTTATTAGTAAAGCGAATTAACCAAAATTTTTTATGTTTATTCTTTGATTATTTATTTACATATTTGTATAAAAAGCATAACAATAAATAATAAGAAGAAGGAATAATGAAAAAGGAAGATTATTTAGATATTCTGCAGACCCATCATTGCGATTTTATTGATAAATGCGTTAAATTGGGACAGTACGAATCGGTTCCTGCAAACCAACACGAGTTGTGGCAACGAGTCCAGCAAGAATGGAAAGCTATTCCAAAAGCAATCATACAAAAATTGGTCGAAAGTATGACAAATCGAATAAATAGTTTAATTAGAAACAAGGGTCTTTGGACTGAGTACTAAAAAAAAGGCCTTTGTTAAAAAGTTCAAAACGAGCATGTTTGAGTACATGCGAGATGATTTAGTTTTTATTTTTTCCTTAATAAAAAATCTTATTTTTCGGTTTGTTTTTTATACAAATATGTAAATAAATAATCAAAGAATAAACATAAAAAATTGGGCTAATTAGCTTTATTAATAACTGTTGTATGCGGGCCAAAAGTCAAAAGTTGCAAACATGTACTCAGACTTGCACACTACTGTAGAGCAAGTGCCTCATAAGTATGCGTCCCTCTTCGTAGACCGATTCGTCAACATTCAGGCAATGTTGCGAGCCTCGATCTTCAAATTACTTTGCGAGTGTTTTAAATTAAACGCCCCGGCTGCCTCTGCTCCTCTCCTGACTTCACATCCTGATCTGCCAGCGCATTCGGTCTGAGTTGGGGCGGAGCTGCTGGGACCCGTTCGGCGCTCAATGCTAAATTGCTTTCATCTATCTGCGATTGAACTCCGATTTGATAGCTGCCCAAAAAAAAAAAAAAAATTATAAATTCGTAGGTCAAAGAAAGTACTAAGTAGATTTTCCTTACCATCTATGATTTCATTCTTGACCTTCTGGATCTCCAGTCGCATTTCTCGCACTATCTCAGCTTTCAGTGTGTCCAGCTCGCCGTTGGACAGCGCCAGCGAAAGGCCATCGCCATTGACCTGCTTCAGGGATCAGAGATTAAAATCCCCTCGATATAACTATAGTTTAAATGGCAACCCCACCTTTAGTATGGTCTCCTCACTGGCACTACCGAATCGCTTTCTCATGGGTCGTGGTGATTCGCCGCCGCTATTCGTTGTGTTGCTCCCAGCTCCTCCGCCCGAGCTGCCATTCGCTCCGCCATGTCCTGCCGATCCATTGCCAGCGCCACCACTTAGCTTGTGGGGTAGTGTATTGGACTTCTCCCAGGGCCGCTGTTTCACCTCGGGCTCCGGCTCAGGCTGCCGTAGATTATTTAGTTTAGGTAAAGACTTTTTAAAAAGATAAAGGAATACTAACATCCTTCTTCTCGGCTTGGGCGCGTCGTCTAGCCAGCGTTTTGGCCATTTCGTCCATCATGGAGGCCATTCCATTGGAGCTGCGTCCAATTGTGCCATAGTTGCCGCTCCCCCCGCTGGAGGTGCTGCTGCCACTATTCTCCGGAGCCGATGTGGTGGACTGTAAGGATTAGCAAGGAATTCGGTTAGTTAAGAGTCGAAGGCCACCGCAGCCATGCTCGGTTACCTAACATTAAGTTTTCCATAGTATGCTAAGCTTAACTTGTTAAATAAATAAATAAATTATTTATAAACTTTAGTTGGCAACAGAAATAACGGAAGATATCGATATTGCCATACTGTATAAATATTTAATCAATGTCGATGTTAAAAAACTGCGATAAATCTATAATCTGTTTCGGAATAAGGCAATAACGTAAAATGCGATACATTTTGACATTTAAAATTTCGAATATTAAAGTTGATATGATATGGACTTTTTCCTTGATATACGTATATTTCCGCTGGAATCATATATTCTTACTAAATCAAAAATAGTGCATTTAATTTATTTTACTATACAAAAGCATTTATAATCATATAAAAAGAAAATAAACTCAAACATACATTTACTGGGATATAAGTAAAAGAAAAAAACAGATACATGAAAAGTAAACAAATATTTTTGTGTTAATTGCTTTGTGTTGCCTCTTTTGATCTTTGTTTTTTAAAGATTTTTTTTTTTTGTAAACATTGCTTAAAAAAGTGCTTTGAAATATATTTTAAAAAAAACTCCAAACTTACCTTGTTCTTTTTAAGCTTAAATTGTTGCAGCTGCGATGCCAGCGAGCCCATGAGATCAGCCTGGGGATCATCCTTCTTGGGCGCTCCACCCATGCCTGGCGGTGGGGGCGGCGGAGGTGGAGCTCCCGGGCCTCCTGGCCCATCGGGCGGTGGAGGACCGCCGCCCATGGCTGGCGGCGCAGGTGGGGCTGGCGGCTGTGGTGGCGGAGGTGCGCCATTTAACATCTGTGGCGGCGCTGGCGGAGCACCGGGTGCTCCCCCAAAGCTGGGCGGCGGCGGAGGCGGAGCAGGAGCCGGCGGTCCAACTGGGCCGCCGCCACTTTGACTGCTCATGCGATTGAGCGGCACCTGACCATGCTGCTGCTGCTGTGACGGATTCATGGGCGGCGGCATGGGCACCTGGCCATAGGGGTTCTCCGCTTGCTGTTGGGGTGGGGCTCCTGGCGGACCACCGTAGCCCGGAGCAGGCATCGCGGGCGCTTGAGGCGCCTGTGGATGCGCCTGCGGTAGCATCTGCTGCTGGCTGGCATAGACCACACTGTTGGCGCTCGCCGAGCTGGGCAGATGCCCGGTTGGGCCCACCATGTACATGCCACCGTTCTGGAGCGACGGCGGCTGAGGCGCCGGCTGCTGCTGGGGCTGCGGCTGTGTTGGGTATTGATGCACAGTGAGATTGGGATTAGAATTGGAGAGCACGTAGTGGGGCTGCTGATACTGCTGGTGGTAATGGTGGTGCGGGGTTTCGGGGTTTTCAGTGGATTCAGATTCAAGATCAGGTTCAGGATCAAGCCAATTTGCGAATGAAATTAAACAGAAATACCGCATGAGGACTGTGTTGGAAATGGGGCGAGGTTTAGGCCTTCGACACTCACCACCTGGTTGGGCGCATAGCCCGCCTGGACCTGGACCATCTGCTGGTACTGCTGAAACTGTTGCTGCGGCGCCTGTTGCTGTTGCTGCTGCGGTGCCGGCGGTATCTGTGGGTTAACCTGCTGTGGCAGGCCATTCGGAGTGGGTCCATTGCCAGTGGGTCCGTAGTGGGAGCCCGGTTGACCCATCTGCTGCGCTTGCTGCTGCTGTTGCTGCTGTGGCTGTGGTGCCGGCGGGGCGCTGAGGGAATTCCTTTTAGGGTAAGCAAAGGTTCGTCGATACATGGGTATGGATCAATGAGTGATGAGTGATCTATGAGGCACGCGTATGGTTACGTAGATAAGGGTAAGGGTGCTCTTGGAGTTACTCATGCAAATGAGTAATGTTAGTATTAAATTTATAAATCATAAGAACTCCGCTCGTTCTTAAGTACGTATCAAAAAACTTTCAGAACAAGCTTATAAAAAACTCCCTTGTTCATTACTAAGTGGAACTTTTTGCTGTTATGCTTTTGCATCGGAGGCATAGCGTCAAAGGACACAGTCCAATTAATCTTTCCAATAAGAAGTCTCAAGCCAAAGCTGCCTAATCTAATAAAAAGAGATCTGTTTTGCATTAATCAACTTATTTGATAAAGATGGTCTACATAAGATACGATTTAAAAGCTCTCACAGTAAGAATTTTCTTTAACATTTGTTAGTAAAAAAGTACCTTTTTATATAAATAATTGTAGATTTGATTTCTTTTCTATAAGTTTTTCCTGTATCATTTTAGATCTCTTCAAATAAATGTTCTCTAATAAAAATGAGCATCTTTCGTTTCACCCAAAACCCAATTGTTAAAACTTAAAAACACCTCCTTACCTGCTGGTGCGATGGTGACCCTGGGGCGTAGGCGGGCTCTGGGGGATGCTGTTCTGGTTGGTCTGCGAGGTGGGCGTCTGAGCTGAGGGTGTGGTGTGGCCGCCAATGCCGTTGTTTTGCCTCAGAATAGCTGCATCTTCGCTGGTCATCGTGCGATAGCCCATATCCTCCTCATAGCCATTCCCATTGGTGGGCTGACCACCCGGGTTGTTGGCCACGCGACCGCTGAGCACCTAACGAAAAAATTTGGAAATTAATTTAAACTTAAAGTTTTCATTTTAAGAGTAACTCACATCCAGGGCATGATGCATGGCCCTGGCAAAGTTTTCCGCATCACTTTGACTGGAAAAGTTTAGCCCGTAGACATATTTGGAATCGCGCCACTGATGAAAAGTGGCCGTGGCCTGGTTATACTTCAGTCCCTTGAGAATGGAGCAGTTGATCACCACCTCGTGGTCCTGGAGCTTCCGCCCCACCACACGGAACGTGTTGTTTTGCTGATGGTGATAGATCTGCACCTTGCTCAGTCCAGAAGAGGTGCCCGAGGGCACCCACTTCTTTTGGTTGTCGTCATACACCATCACGGAGGCCCTGGCCCCGATTATGCTCTGCTCACTGAAAAAAATACAAGGGAGGAATTGGGTTAGGAGAACTTAAATCGTTTTTGAGGTGAAAAGATGATTTAGGAATGGAAAATAAAAGCTTGACAAAGAAAACCGCATGAGATATGTACAATAATATACCAGGAAAGCTTTAGGGAAGATTTAAGTCTTGTTTATAAATATAAATCGATCAAATTTAAATATAGAAGATATGTAAACGGATTAAATTTAAATTTTCAAAGGTTTCTAATAATCATAAATTAGTCTGCGTGATACCATAATAAATTAATTTAGATGGCAACTAAGACGCTAGCAGAAGTTGTCTACTCGATTATTTCAGCAAGAACGGAAACTGAACCAATTAAATCGGAAAATAATCAAATCAATAAGCAAAATTTCAGATATTACTCGATAATATCAATCGTTTCAAATTCCGATATACATGACTTAACGATTTTTATACCCTTGCAGGGTATTATAATTTCATTCAAAAGTGTGGAACAAAGTGAAGGAGGCATTTCTAACCATATAAAGTATATATATTCTTGATCAGCATCAAAAACCGAGTCGATTTAG
>VNJS01002075.1:0-74979 GCA_008042575.1 Drosophila watanabei | reverse complement strand
GTAGTATGGCAAGTTATACAATACTAAAATAGTGGGACGACTGTATAGGCAGTTGTCAGTGTGGCTCAGTGTGTTGTTGAAGGAAAGAGACCACCAGAGTGTGACAGTGGTTATGTCAAGGACTGTCATTGAATTTTTTCCTGTCTGTGAAAATTGGTGGCTTCAGCACGAACTGGGACTCGCTCCGCTACTTTTCTTCGTCTATTAACAATCCTATTAATCCTAAAAATGTCTGATAATCCTGCCGTTGGGACAAAAAGTGACGCCTCGCCGATAAATATATTTATTTTAGTTCCCATTTAAATTGGAATTTGGAAATAGAATAGAATATCAAAAATAAATATATACTTTTTAATTGATTTATTTGTATTCCCCTTTAAATTCGTTCAATATCTCAAAGCATTTCGATTTATCACACTTGAATATATTTTACAAAGCTAAAACATCGACTAGTATATCGACAATCTTATAAATATCGATTCTCTAAAATCCCTAAAATATATAACAAAAACTTCAAGTGTCGCCTTCAAGTGCTCTTCTTTACGAATTATGACAGATTCCAATTTTTGGGATTGCTCCTTCTTATTTCAATTTGCATTTTGCTGCAGTTTGCACTCTCACTCCCGCTCTCCTGTCTGTCGCTTTGATAAATGATTTCTTTTTTAATGCTCGGATAGACTCAACTTAGCAGATCCTATCATCAGCTCCCAGGTTCAGCTCCAGCTTCAGCCTCAGTATCATCCTGAGGCTGAGGTGGGCCTCTGGACGTCGCGCTTATTTGTTTATGTTGCACAAAGTAAACAACTAATTTTAATTTGCCGCAGGAGCCGCACAGCCACGACAAGATGAGGACTACGATGACGAGGACGATGACGATGACGAGGACAACGACAGTGACAACCGGCGATGGCCAAGGGCACTGGCAAGGATTCTGGCTGAGACCGAAGCTGTTAATGCCCTAAAAGGATAATCAAGGTAATGAGATATGTTACTTATAAATATTTATTACTTACATTTTGGACTTGTTGCTTGTTGTTTCTCCATTTTCTTTACCATAAATTAAACACAAAAAAGATTTTCCTGGAGAGAGTATACAGGACGAGATTACATTAAGACTGGAATGCTGTTTGCTGCCATTAAAAGGGAAACATACATTCGCATACACAGACGGCGGGCAACAAACCGCAAAATAACCAAAGACATTCCTACGCCCCGCCCTCTGTCCTTTGTCCTTCTGTCCTTAGCGTCCTTTCCCTTCAATTTTATCCGAAACTGGATTTTCCTTTTGTTACATTCGTGGCTCTGTTTTCATTCATTCATTCTTTCAGTCGGTGGACATATGTAAATATGAGTGCAGCGGCAGGAACAGTAACAGAAACAGGAGCAATCATAACAAAAATGCTGCACACTCAAATTATCCCTAAATAATTTAGATTCAAGTGTGTGTGTGTGTGTGTGGGCGTGGCACAAGTTTACCTTTTTCGGGAGCACGACGAGTGGCAAGCAGATTTTGGTTTCAGTTTCGGGTTTTGCTTATCTTTCATTTCATACTTTTAGCGGCAAGAGGCGGAAACATGAAAGCGGAAGCGGAAGTGCTTACCCATACACACACACAGACACACACAGAGGATTGTGTCCCCACAATCCCCTCCGCCTCTACTCAGCTTTAAAATATGTCCACAGGTGCACACCCACACACCGGCACACACACTCGCCGAGGGAACTGCGCTGGAATTGACTTTCAGCTTTTGACTTGTATGCCAAACGAAACAAAACACACACAAAATACACCATTAGCGAGGGCGGTAAGTGGACTTTACCATTGATTCATTAAATATATTTTAGTGAAAAGTTGAAATAAAGTAAAAATAATTTAGTGAAAAGCAGTCGAAAGTTAAATTTGAGATATTCAAGCCAAGGAACAGCATCTTGCTTCCATAATCTCCAAATCAGCAACATGTTGCTATTAAGATTTGGATAGCAAAATGTTGCTATTAAGAGTTGGCTAGCAACATGTTTCCGGTGTTAAATTGAACTTCTTATTTCATATAAATATTGCTTAATTTCAAGTTTTCTATATTTTTTTTTTGTTTCAAAAACAATTCTCAGCTTTTGATCATTGAAAATATTTAATAAATATTAGGAATATTATTATTAGGAATAAATATTGGAAAATTACTAATAAAAAAAATATCTAAATGTAATATATGGATCTTGAACAACAATTCTTTCAAGAGGAATACCTCAAACTCCCCTCTTAAATAACCACATTTAATCTCCAAAATATAAAGCAAGTTATATAGAGTTTCCTTTAAATTTTACAACAATTTATGGCTCGTTTTTAGTATTAATTTTGTTATACAAAACTCTGCTGGCAACCCTCGCTCGCCTGGCTCTGCGTTTAGTGCAAAAGGCTAATTGAAATTTGCCATTAATAATGCAAAAAGGTCTCGGTGAGAAACTTTTAGGGCCACCACGACCCCTTCAGCCCTCTAGCCCCACCTCCCCTTCCCCCCAAAAGCACACTTGTACAAACCGCACACACACACACAGGCACACACTCGCATATGTGCCGTGTATGCGTGCCATTTTAAATATTTGAAATATTTGTAACATTTGCGCGGTGCCTGCTTCCACTTGCTTGGAAGTAGCAAGGAAAACAGTGGAAGTGGAAGTAAGAGTGGGAATGGAAGTGGGAGTGGGGGACAACCACCAACTCGGCCTTGCCATTTACCGCACGCCAAAAACATCAACATCAGCGGAAGAGAACGGAACGGAACAGAAGCGCAGGTGAAGTGGGTTTCGAGGAGCTCTGACAAGGTAGCTATTATCCAGACAGATGTGGGAATATATATGTATTCAGGATATAGCCAATGACTAGGTAATGACTAATTACTGCTTAAAGGTAATGAATATTTTAGGTAGAAGGAAAGATGTTAGTTAAAACAAGAGCTAGTTTTGATTAAAAGATATTTGTGTATTAAGTTACAGAGCTTGAAATTTCCAACGATGATAATGAAATATGGATAATATAACTATAAGATCTTGTAAGATTTTGCATCTTAATTCATGTAAGTTAGATTAGTTATCAAAAGACCTTAAGTAAGCTTCAAAAACAAGCTTTAATTGAACTTTAATCTATAGTTATTTATACACATAATCAAGGGATTTATTTAATTACCATCGATTTTGGTTATTTGATCATTTAAATGTATATTTTTCACTTTACAAGCTACGTAATATGTATAGAAAAATGATCACGATGTTTCCTACATTGCAAGTAACTTATAAAAACTGCCTTAAACTAATTAAACATTTCAATAACCAAAACTTTCGATTATTAACATGAAACTTGGCTTTTTATAAGCAGCGAAAGTGGCCACCACTGGCGGTGGAGTGCGGTAAGGTCCCGTGTCCCCTGTCCCTTGTCCCTTGTCCCGTGGCATGAGATGGCCTGCTGAGGTGGGTCTCTCTTCTCGTGTGTGTGGGTGGGAGTACTTGCTTATTTTCTGGTCCGTCAGCCGCCGGTGATGTCGACGTCACCGTCACCGTCACCGTCACCGTCACCACATGTAAAAATGTAGCCCATTCCACTCCCCCGCTCCCCCGTCTTTTGTTTCTTGTTTCCATTTTTCGGTACTTTGTTTTTTTTTTTGTTTCTCTTTCCTTCTTTTTTATGAGAACTTGCATGCGGCTGTGATTTCGCGAACTCTGTGACTGTCCAAAAAAAAAAAAAAAAGAGAGCAGAAGGGAGAAATGAAATGGGAAATGAATGAAAGGGGGTGAGGTGCTGAGGGGTTGTTGAATAAACCAAGCACATGTTCAAGATGGAATGCTCGAAAATATGTTCTGCGAAAATTGTGGAGAGCCGAGATTCACTGATCTCTCTTGGAATACTTTAAAGATTTCAGAAAGTTTGGGAAGATTTTTGAATAATCAAAAAAGATACTTTTTGAGAGTTTTTCTACTTATTAAAGAGAAATAACTTAGTTTATTTACTATTTAATATGATAATTAAGACCAGAAAAAGGATTCTTTCTAGTTTTCTATTCTAAAAATTCCCGTTTTAGATTGCAAACAAATGTTAACAATGGATCTCTTTGTGGTTTATCGCTGATCTTCCTTTGAATGTTTAGCAAATTAAAAAACTAAATCGCTTCTTCTTAACTTCTGGCTTTGTCTTTGCTTTATTATTTATTTCTTACTTTCAATTTGTTTTTCTTCTTCTTCTTTTTCGTTGATTATTTTACAAAACAACAAACGACAGACAGAGAAAGAGAGAGAAAGCTGAAAAGGGAAACACGGTAAAAAAAAAAAAGTATATATATAAAGTCGGGGGAAAACCTCTCGAGGCTACTGAAAACTTCGTTTCTTTCTGCTATCCCCTTGCCTTCCTCCTGATCCTGGCTCGTCCTTTACCTTGGGCAGTCGTACGAAGAACATTTCTTATGCTTGTGCTTCTGCTTCTTAGCTTTGCGCCAGAGTCCTGGTCCCCAGTTGCCCATCGTCCCTTTCTTGTGCTTCCTCCTTGCTCTCGCCATATCTTTCGGTCGCGCGTTATCCTTGCGCACCGCCGCCGCGCCTCTCTCGTCTCCCGTCTCTTTCGCAGTGGTTTAAACACATGAAACAATTATAAAGTTGCCAAGAAATGTAAACCCGGGGAGAAAACAATTTAATTGAATTTAACCAGGGGCTTGTCATATCCTAATGGATTTAAAACAACAACCAGGAGCAGCAGCAACTACAACAACAGACACTACATCAAATACAAACAGAAACCAGAGAGCGAACATACAACACAACACAAAAAAAAAAAGGAAAGCTGGAAAAAAACGAAATAAATAAATAAATAAGGAATACCAGAAATGGGGATGCTCGATGCTTGACGGTGACCCAGTGGAGAGGAAACCCCGAATCGATGGCCAAGGAAAATAATTAATATTTCAATGTTTTGCGGGGACACACAATAGCTGGCTTTAAGCACCATTAGAGGGGTGAGAATTCTTGGTTTTAAATCTGTGACAACAGAAAACTAGGTTTTGGGGTGATATTTTATGATATTTTATGAAATTTAGATTTTTAAATCAATTAATAGTATAAAAAAGGCCTGGTTTTATTTATTTATCGGTTTACCAAAGGCGAACTCGGATTAATGCAGAATAGCAAGAACCGATCTATCCTTTTGAAGGCAGAAGTAGTTTGAGCTCTCTTGAGGTCTCTTGTGGTGTTTGTCCTGTCTCTCTTTCATGCTTTGCCAGCTATGTACAAGCAATAGCAATCAAGAGAGTTTCTTTTTATTTATACTCTGAGAGAGAGAGAGAAAGCTGTTGTAATTTTTCTCTCTAAGATAAGAGGCCGCTTTTTCGAGCATCTTTTCAAGTGATCTTAAGAGCAAATTTAAATAATTATCGAACCAATTTTACTAGCTTTTATATACACAAATGTTTTAGCACTTTTTTGAAATATTTAAAATACCATTTAATAATTTTATTACTTCTAACTTAAGCACCAGTTCAAAGCTACCTGCATTTTGGATCACTTTTTTATGCAACTAAAAAAATTTTTTTGCTAGTTTTAAACCTTATTAAAATTAAATTAATAATTCACCTAATTGGTTCCTATTTTTCATTTAAGAACAATAAAAAATAACCCATAACTCTAGCGGTTTTCCCCCGTTGGCGCCATTGCAATCTCCTGACCTGCTCTGCTTCTTGCTTCTGCTTTTCATTGTCGCTCTGCGACTGACATCACTCCCTGCTTTTCCCTGCTCCCCCTTCCCCTTCCCCCTTCCTGTGGCGTTCCGCCTACCAAATAACATGCCGCCACTTTGATTCGGCATTGAAATTGAAATCCGCTTATTTGATGCTGGAATAAAATGAGAAAAAGAGCGAAATCAAAATAGAGGGGAGAGCGAACCAAAAAAAAGCACTGTGGAAAAGCAAGCAAAACAATATTTTCCTAATTTTCGCGCGCACGCGACCAGAGAAAAGACAAAAAAAAAAAACAAGAAAAACGGGGGAAAAATCCACGAGCGGCAAAGCTAAAGAAAACTGTCAGCGGCAGAGCAACAGGAGAAAACGCCCCGCGGAGAGTCAGTGGGGGAGGAGTTGGCGGGTTGGGAAAACTGGAAATGGAAATGGGACATTTTCTGGGCTGCAGCAGCAGCAGCAGCAGCAGCAGCAGCAGCTTTTGTTTGCCGTTGATTTCCGCGCGCTTCCGATTGCTTTGTTGTATATTTCCTTTTGGCCCCTCATTTTTTATTTTATTTCTTTTATTACGTTGCACGGCAGAAAGGCAGAAAGGTGATTTGATAAGTCGGAACTGGGGGCCAGGTGAAGTGGATTGCCGCGGATTGAGCCACTTGGATTGAGGAATTGTTTTGCATTTCACAAACCTCTGAGAATGTCACTTTGCTGCTTTTCACGCCCCTCTGCCCTTTTCAACACACAAAACAAAAACAAAAAGAAGGCGTTGTAATTGCAAAACATAGAAGAAGGTACTTCAAATGCTGGAAAAGTTTGGGAAAATGGTCTAAACTAATTTTAAGGACAAGAGAAATGAAAGATAAATATTGTTAAGAGTGAGAGAATTAGAGATTAAGTGTTAAATTTTCAACAGCAACATTCAACAATATGGTTCAACAACAATGTTCAACAACAAAGCTCCCCAAAGTGTTTTAATAACAATTTTCAATAGTAATACAAAGAAATAGAATAATATTATTATTAAGCACTAATTACTTAAAATAAATAAAATATTAATACCAAATATTAATGTGTATTTTGTTAAACTAATGCCAAATATTTTACCATTCAACCTAAACAAGCGAAAACAGAACAAACAATGATTATAATAAATAGTAACAAAAACAGCTTATATTTATTAGCATAAATTCGTTTTTTATTCCGTTTAGAAAACTAAACTAAATATTTAAGCCCTAACGAACAATTACTGTGTGTAATTTGGATCCGTTGCTGGTTGGGGGGAAAGGGGGAAGCGGAAATATATTTGCAATCATTGTTGTTTGCGCAACAGAATTGCAAAATTGATTTATTTATTTATTCCCCCTTTCACTCTGTTTGTTCTTATTTAATTTCATAAATTATTTCGACTAAATTAATGCTCAGCCAACCGGCCAGTCACCAGTCCAGAAATCAAACAAACGGAGAGAGCGGGACTCGTGGCAAATTTTAAAACTGAAACCCAAATCGAAATCGAAACCGAGTCAGGAATTATTGGCCTTGGGCGGTGGCAATAGATAGCCTTATCTTCTGGTCTTCTGGCGACTTCATTTTGGTGGGGCAATTTTTATTTTCATTTAAATCGAAATCAAAATCCAAATATTTTACCACCAAAAACGATAAAAGCTCGAAATCAAAGCAGAAAACTAGTCATAGAAAGTGGAAATAATACCCTAAGTCTAAGCATATCACACCAACAGTTTCTTTATAATTTATTATTTTAAAATAAATTAAATAAATATATTTTTGCTGTCAACTCTTTGTTTTGATATTATTCAAAGGATATACCAAATTATAGCATACTTTTAGGCAGCATTTTCTCCAATTCTCCAAAGCTTTCTGCAACAGCTAAGCGATCCGGCGAGCTAGTCACTAAAATCACTAAAAATTTGCATAGAAAATAATTTAAAACCCGACAAAATAACTTTAATCAAATGCATACATATTTAAATAGAATATTCGCTGGGGGTTTAATGGCCTCTCTGCCAAACCAGAGAGACAAAAATAATAATAATATATGTATCTGTGAGGCATTTTAAACATATTTCGGTTAACCCTGACCAGCAAATAAATTCAAGTGAACCAAATTGAGCCATCTGAGTTTCAGTAATCAAAAACGAAATATCTCAATAATCGCTGGTTTAAGTATATAACTTGAGCCAATGATCCAGAAAATGCAGAAACTCACCTAAAATGTATATAAAGATATTTTGTATATAGCATTTATTGGCATTTTCGCACAGACCAACAAGAGGAATGCGGAAAAGATTCGTTTTTAATCGCATCACAGGACCTGACGCCACCTCCTTTCCCTCCTTTCTCTCTATACTTTTGGGCATCATCTCGTTCGGTCCGGATTGTACAAACAATTGGCATGTTTTTGGCTTTTTGCTGCTCGGCGACATGTTTGTTGTTAATTTGTTGCCGTCGTCGTTGTTGCTATTATTTGAATCCAGTGCTTTAGGGATTTAAAATACAAACGCAACTATATAGGGATAGAAGAGCATATAGTGCAGGGGCGAGCGAGACGCACACGGAAAGCATTTATTTATGCAAATTTTATTTTATTTGTTTTCAATATTTTGGTAACTTTGTCGCTGATATTTCCGCCATGGAAAATCAACAACAGCAGCAGCAGCAGCCGACAACAAATCCAACAAAGTGCCAACCCAGCCAGGCCAGGTGCAAATGCGTTTCGTTGAATCATATATGTGGGTGCAGTGCGTGTCGTGATTGTAGCGTGCATTCTATTTTATTTTATAGTAATATATATTTTTTTAATATTTTAAAATTTTATTTCTAAAGAGAAAGAAATTTTAAATCGCTATATTTCAATAAAAAAAATGTTATAAACACATTTTTTAATGATAATATTGAACAACAATGTTCAACAATAATCTATAGCAATAAAGTTTAGCAACAGTGCTTAGCAATAAAGCTTAACAACAATGTTTAGCATCAATGTTTACCGACAAATGTTAAGCAACAAACTTTAAAAACAATGTTCCACAATAATATTAAGCAACAATGTTCAACAACAATGTTAAGCAACAAAGCTTAGCAATAATGCTTTACAACAATAGTTGACAACAATATTTTACAGCAGAATAAAGTTCCACAACAATATCAAAACCATGATTTACAACAATGTTTAATTACAATGTTAGGGATTGTTCATAAACTTAAATTTTCCTCAACACATATTGTTCAAAAACAATGTTACTCAATAATGCTCCCCAACAATATTTCACAACAATGCTATTTCAACAAAAGTTCTCCACAACAAGGCTTAATATCAATATTAAACAACAAAATTAAAGTTTGTTGTCAACTTTCGAAACTGTAAATTATATTTAAAACCAAATATTAATTTAATTGTATATTTAATTTACTACTTTGATTATATAAAATAGTTAACTTCATGATACGCACTGTCTTTCGTTCGGAAATACATTTACATACGCACACTCACTCGTGCAATGTGTGTGCGCTTATGGCGTCGCATTATTTTGTATTTTAATAATTCAAATATCAATTTGTTGTTACATTAAATATTTAATTTGAACTAAAATGTGTTAAATTCTTTGGGGTATTATGAGCTCGTACAACTGGACATGTCCACATTGTGTGGGCGAGTTGCCCGGTGAGACGGAGTGTGTGGTGTATGGTGTGAGACGACGCACATATGTCATGCAATTTTTGGTCTGCTTAATTACAGCTTAAAATCTTTGATTAAAAAACCCAGCCGACGAGCAAATTGGACACTGGAAAAGCCCGAAAAACCCCGAAATGCTAATTGCCAACCAGTGAAGTCTGAGCGACTACAGACTTTCCATCAAAAATTCAGGGAAATCTTTAAAATACATACATGCGGTGACAAAGTAGTTTTGAGAGCTTATCAGATATGTTTATTTATACTTAAAACCTCTTAGGAATTTAATTTTAATTTAATTTCAAGCTAATAAAGTCTTGTAATAATGTTAAAAACTGAAGCTTGGCTTCCCTTTTCCCCCAGAGAAGCTTAGCTTGTTGGGTGTTTCGGTTTAACTTTCGCCGATTTGAAGTCCTACCTCTTTGCCTAATTGACCACTTGACGGCGGCTCCTCTGCCTGGATTCTGGAGGTCCATTCTCAGTCCCATTCCCATTCTCAGACACTCGAGGCATGTAGGTAGCCACCCCGGTAATGCCCACTCGGACCACTGGACGACAACAACATGGTCATTGAGCGTGTGCCATGTTTGTCAATGCCGGATGAGCTGCCAGAAGTTCGAAAACTCCCAGAAATCCCGGCAAGTTCAGGTTCATGTCCCACAGCACACACAGCACACCACACCCTTCCATTCTTCTCCCCGGATTCCCCTCCCACGTTGCCTTGACGACCCAAAACGCAGGCAATCAAGTGTAAAATCATAGAATTTTTAATTGATTTCACCGACGCAACGGAACGCAACGCAGCTGAATCCTATGCCGGCTCAGGCTGAGTCCTTGTCCCGTGTTTTTTTTTTCTTTCTTTCTTTTTTTTCATTCTGTCCACTTGGAGTCCAGCGGTCTCCATTCTAATGCCCGCTGTCGTTTTGTTTTGGAAAATATGCCCTTTGAAAGGATATAGAAATTTAGAAAGTTTATAAAATTTCTAAAAATAATAAGTTGAATTTGAATTTAATTTATAACAAGTTTTTTAACAATTAATTCCAATAATTTCTTGCTTAATTTTTCTTGGAAACTTAAAAGCAATCTAAAGAGTATTCCCAGTATCGTGTTTAGCCGTTTTTGAGTTTGCTTTTTGGTTCTTTTGTTTGGTTAATTGGCAGTTTGTGCTGCGCCCTGACCCATGGCATCCGAGAAGTCTCGAGCAGTACCTGCTGCTGCTTTTTCTCCTGCTTCTGCTCCTGCTCCTGCTCCTCCTTCTGCTCCTGCTCATCTCTTCTCATTCACATTGCCATTGCCACCTGGAACCTCAATCGAGTGAACGAACTGGCTGCTTGACGTGTCCTCGACATTGGCATTGCTATGGGCGATCCTTCCGCCCGCCAGGAAGCCGTCAGGCTCAGTCCCATCCTCCCTCCCCCTCAATACCAATCGCAATCCGCTACAGGACTCGTCCTGTCATATGCCGTGCCCTTCCGATTGAATTGTCCTGCCTGCTGCCGCTGCTGCTGCTGTTTCGTCTTTTGTTGTTCCAATTTTTCCAGGATTTGATTTACATCTTTCATGTCCGCACTCCCACTGAGAGAGACAAGGAGCCGCAGATCCTGTGGGAGGCGGGTCTGGCAATTGGTCCTTGTTGTGCAAGATATTCCCCCATCCTGCCTATCCTGCCGTAAAAATATGTAGGCAAAGAGCCTGTCATCGGCTTACAATCGAGAATTGAGCCCGATAATCGGAACAAGTCCAAAGTCTCTGTGCGTTGCGTAAGCAAGGATTTTATGTTTTCATAATAAACACACAGTGCGTATGCGTAATGTATTTAAAAGGAAATTTAAATATTCAAGACTTAGTTAAGGTTTTTAAATTAAATTTGAGTTATTTGAAGAATCAAAAGGTAACTGTAGCTAGTTGTAGTTAAGGACTCTCTTCCCCTTAAATCAATAATCGATAAAGCTATAACCTTTGGCTGTTTTGGCATTACCTATTAACTGGCTTTTTTATGGTTACAAGTTAATAATAATTCTCGAACGGGGCGCCACTCGAGCGTGCTCTCTGGTGTAATGTCTGTCGTCAATTTGGCCCAAAATCCACTCAGCAGTCATAAAGCAGAAATGTGGCTAACACGAACAGCGTGCGAAATCCTCCTCCTTGGGCCACGCCCCCTCGAAAGCCCATTAAAAAATAAAAGAACAAAGCGAACGAAGGGAAAGCAAAAGCAGAGACAGAGAGAGAGACAGAGAGAGAGCGGAGGAAGCAGTGGCATAACAAACGAGGGAAAAAGATGCCAACAAGGCAATTGTGAAATGTAAATGGCCAACGTAATAGATGTCCAACGTCTCCAGATACACAGCGAGAAAATGAGAATTGATTTTTAATTAAATTTGAAATAAATTTATTTCATTTCCTATTTTTTAAACATTCTTTTTTATTAATAACTTATGTGTTGTAACTTCGCATGTTTATTTTATTTTTAGGAAGTTAAAATAATCGAAATATTGAACAAATATCTTTTCCTTAGTTTAAATTTATTTTATTTACTATTTTTGAGCATTCTTTTTTATTAGAAACTTATAAAATTTAAAATATACGAAATAATAAAAAAATACATTCACCTTAGTTATTTTATAAAAGGAATAATGAAATTAATACTCTTTTTAATTAATAAAAATTACATTTCATTTGAAACTCTTTTTCTTTTGAATTTCTCAAAGAAATACCTTAAAAGTCATTAAAAACACATAAAATATAATAAATAAACCTAACACACTCTCTCTCTTCTCCTCTCTCTCTCTCTCTTCCCCTCTCTCTCTCTCTTTAAATAAAACATAGCCTACTTTTTAGAGCTTTCGCTTAGGTAATATTTTAGCGAGACATTAAAGTTACTTTTGTGAGCTCGACAGCTTTGATATTTCATATTTAAGTAGGTAAAAATTTAGTTAATAGTTAACATACGCCAAAAACTGTCTTTTTCAAATATCATTGCCTACTTTTTAGCGTCTGCAATTATTCCAGGGAGACACTGAGAAGTCTCTTGTGCTTGATTGCTGCGAAATCCATATTCATATTCATATTTAAGCTGATTTTAATCGTAAGAAGCCACATTTTCGGTGCGTGCATTATTGCCCTGACTCCGTCTCCGTCTCCGGCGGAGACTCCGGCAATAATTTGCAAATTTGCTCAAATAAATTCCATGCTGAGCGGGACAGGCAAAGGACTGAGGGTCGGGGCCCTAAAATATGTTGTTCTCCGGGGCTGAGTCAGGGAAAATGTATGCAAAGCCCTTGGAACGGATTCCACCTACCACGAGGACATCATGGAGGAGGACGATGAGCACGATGAGGACGAGGACGAGGACTCCTGTCAATGATATGCAAAACATTCGCCGGGGCGACTAGGGCACGACATTCGCATCCCGTGGAATCGGCCCCGGTTTCGAATACGGATTCATAGCCGGGGATCCAGCGGAGATAAGCGCCAGGACCAGGACCAGGACGAGCGCCGATTGTAGCCAAGTTCCAGTTCGCTTCGGGGCGGCATAAATAAATAAATAAATAAATAATCGATTGCCAGCCGGCCAGCCACTTGGCGGGGCGGGCAATTAATTTGCCATTTGTCTGTCCGTCTGTCCGTCTGTCCTTTGGTCCGAAGTCCTGCCTTGAAAGGCGACAAATCCCCAATACGCTGATAAGAATGAATGAGCCATCGTCGGTGAGATACATTCAGCAGATACAAATACGGGCTGCAGCTCCAGATGCAGATGCAGATGCAGATACGAAATGCATCTGCATGCGTCGTTGGAGAGCTACAGGATGGCCTTGATAAGGCGGTCTCCTCTCAAGATATTTAATTAGTTCTTTTTAAGAACTAATAACAACATGTTGTATATATATTATTTTTGATGTTTATGAAAGAAAGTCACTTGACTTTCAGTGAATTTCATGAGCAAAGACTGTTTACTCTCAAGAGTGATTATTGTAACTTGCGGCTTTGCGCAGCTTTGTGGGGTTAAGCTGCCAGCAGTGAGTGTGAGTGTGTGTGGGTTAAGAGTCCTTTCTCGCTCCTGATAAGCTGTAAATGTACCGACAGGCTTAAAGCCAGCATTTTTGGTTGCTGCGGTCAAGGGCTTGCAAGTGATCCTTTTAATGAGTTCCTGAATTGATTTTTTCTTTAAGAAATTATTGCCAAATAAGAATAATATTTAATTAAAGCAATTTCCTTGATCTGTGTCTGATGCCGGAAACTTTTGGCAAACTCAAAATCATGGCCAGCAGCAGCAACGGAAGGAGGAGTCGGAGGAGACTCAGCCTGGACGTGGGTGTGTGTGGCTGAGACAGTTTTCATTGCCAGAGAGAGAGGAAGTAATTAAAACACAACTCAAAGGACATTTTAATTTAATCCCTTTGAGCTTGTCTCGCTGGCTGTCTCGTCGCCCATCACAAACATGCGATGCCGCCGCCGCTGCCGCCGGAGAAGAAGAACCTAACAGATCCCGGCCAGACCCGCGTCGCGCCATCATTCCGGCCAACTCGAGCCAAGTCAAGCCAAAAAATTGCGCTGCTCCAGTAGTTGCCGGAAGAAGCCGACATTGCAGCAGCAGCAGCAGCATCGATGTGGCAGGGAGTGAGTCCTGCTGCTGTCCTTGATAGACACTGGCAAATATTCTGTAAATGTATCTGTATCTGTAAAACCAAGTAACCAGGCTTTCAGCTTCTCTGGAACGTCACAAAGTTAGTCAGTTGGTAGCACAAGTTTTATCATTATTAGTGTTAGGGACCAGTGAAAATTCGACAATAGCAGGAGACATACAATTCAATATCCGAAATAAATATATATATATTTTTGTCAGCAGTAGAATGTCCTTAACCAGCATCACGACCATCCGCAACGGCGGGAATATGTCACGCTACGAGATGCTCGAGTGGATGAACAGCAAGGCGCAGGAGCACATTGACCGGATCGAGGACCTCTGCACGGGCGTTGCCTACTGCCGCATGATGGACACGATCCTGCCCAACAGCATCAACATGAAGCGGGTGAAGATGAGCCCGAGGCGGCGGCACGAGTACAAGCACAACATGCGGCTCCTGCAGGACGCCTTCAATCGGCTGGAGCTCGAGCAGCCGGTGCCCATTGATCTCATTGTCCAGGGCCGATTCAAGCACAATTTCGAGTTTATACAATTCTTCAAGAAGTTCTACGACTCGCAGACCTCGCAGCCAGCGCAGAGAATAGTTCCGAAGTCTAGAAAGGTCAACAAGCGTGTTTTGGCCAAAATTGCAGACAAGGAGCAAGTTAATCGGGTTAAGGAGCAGGCCGACTTGGTGGAGAAAGTGAGAAGAGCTCGCGATTTCGCCTACCACAAGCTGATCCTCATCGAACACATGTTATCGGAGGCAGGGGACGAGGAACGATCGAAGGGCATCGGCGGTCTCATCCTCAAGGTGCTCAGAGCCCGCATGGAGGACCAGGTGCCGGAGGGAAAGGGAGACGCTGAAGATGATCCTTTGCAATAGGGGAGTGTTGTTCTTTCTAAATACTTGATAATATTTTGTATATAAAAACAAGGGAAATTGGTCAGTAAAAGGGAAATGGAATAGTCAAGAGAGAGCCTTTAATAAAAATATTTGTTGACTTGATTTAAAATCAATTTCTACTAATTATCTTTAGTTATTTAAGCAACGTTTTCCCCTCTTTTTTTGGACAGTGCATAAAGCGTATAAATCATAACGCTTTGGCCCATCTCCTGCTCCTCCTCAGGACTTCTCCCCCCCTCCTAAGCCTCTCTCATTTCGCCTGCAGCAGCCTCTGGCCTGGCGACTCTCATTTGCCAAGACTTTCTTCCTCCTTTTTGGTTGCATTTTATTTATGCCGACAGTTTATTAATGTCAGGCGGAGGCGGAAGCCAGCCCACCCACTCGCCTTGTAATTGTATTTGTTTATTGCCGTGCATGTGTGGGTGGTGGTGTTAGGGGTCAACTTTTGACCCCACACACATTGGTCATCGTCCTCTAGGGATAACCGCAAGGAAATATCGATATGTCATTGTTATTTTTACAGTTTTACATTGTTTTTTACATTTTTACATTTTTTTCTCCACATTTACCGATCGTTTGTATAGCAACTATATGATATAGTCGTCCGATTCTTATGAAATTTACAACAAAATTCTGAAAATGTACGAAATACTTGTATCTCAAAGTAGAAGAAATTATGTTGAAAACTGACAAAGTTATAATATTTTTTCTAAAAATTTCCCGACCCTTCCTATGGCAGCTATATGATATAGTAGTCCGATTTTTATAGAATTTAGTCTGAAAATCTATAATAATATATAAAGCTCATAACCAAGAGTTGATCAAGATATGTTAAAAAACAAAGAAGTTATGATTATGCCAAGAAAACAAAGGTAAACAAAGGAAAGCTTTCCCACCATCCAACTGCAAGAGTGGATCGTATTCTTAAAGTGGCTCTCTCTCTCCCTCCGTCTTAGGTTCCACTTTCGAGAGAGGGCGAGAGCAAGCAAAACGAAATAAATACTCAAGGACAAGGAAGAAAAGAAAATGTGCGCACGAAAACAGAGAGCATAAGGATAGGAGGAAAAAGACAATAGTGTTGTTTCACTCACTCGCTTGCATTGCTGCTGCTGCTGCAGATCCTAACGGCGAATCAGAACAAAGAAAAACAACAACTTTTTAATACACAAAACGCACTTAAAAAAAAGGAAAAAAAAAATATAACTTTTAAGATTTAGCACACACAGTTCAACCGCTTCTTTTCTTCCTCTCTCTCTCTCTCTCTCTCTTTTATTTTTCCACTTTTGCGACACACAAAAGAGAAGAGAAAATACAACAGGCGGCGTCCGTTTTGCATTTGTTGAACTTTGCACATTAAAAAAAACCAAACAAAATAAAGAAGCCAGAATAAATCGCACTGATCTTGGCTAAGCACAAAAATAAACGTGGAAATAAAAGAAAAAACACACACACACACACATTTAAGCGGTCCCCGGCTTGCAATTTGGGGCTCCTCGAGGCATTGCTCCCACTTTACTTCACTTCACTCACTTTTCACTGCCAGGGATTCGCTGTTTTCCACATTTTCCGCATAACACTCTTCACCTGCCACTATTTTCCCGACGTATTTTCCACCGCGTTTCGATTTTTTCACCGCCGCGATCTCCTCATCTGGAGATTTTCCTTTTTCCATTTTTTTTCACTCCGCTTTGTTCGGCCGCGTTGTAGGATTTAAAGCCAACGGACGGGAGAGAGCCCGCTCTGCTAGACTGCAAGGCGGCGAAGTTTAGACTGAGAGAGAGGATGCGAGAGAGGATAGGATTCACAAACACGATCCACAATTTGTGTCTGGCGGGAAATTGCTAACTGGAATCTTATTTTCCTAATTGGATCTAATAAGAATCGTATTTTTAGAGTTTTGCATTATTTATTCAGTTTGTTCTTTAACAGTTTTACATTTTCCGAACGTTTCTATGGCAGATGTATGATATAGTCGTCCAAATTTCATGTATTTAACACAGAAACTCTGAAATAATACAAAATGATCATATCTCGAATTTCATTAGGTAAAATAAATCAAAAACTAACTAAGTTATCATTTTTTTTGTACTAATTTTCCGATATAATCGTCCGATCCGGCTATCGGACCATCGGGCTTAAACCTGAATTGAATTGAAATAAGATATGAATCGATTATTAATAATCGAATCTATATATTTATAATGCCGAAGTTAGCTCCCTTTTCTTGTTAAATATTATGTTTAAAATCGTGAAAAATATTAAACATAATTTTATTTATGCCACTGATCATATTTTTTAAGTATGTAATTGATTGTTTTTTAATTTTTTGGTATAATTTTGATTTAATAGAAAAGATTATTGATTTATCAATTATTTTCGATTTAAAGCACAATACTTTCGATAAGCAATATCGATACACATCCTTGGGCACATCCCTAAAAATGGCCCGCCGCCTGGCGGTGACCATCGCCACTGCATCCGTCTCCGGTTCGAGTCTCCGGTTCGGCTCTGGACCGGAGTTTGGGTCCCGCTTGTTATGCTAATTAGTTTTCGACGTTGACGTTTGCCGAGGAGGAGGAGGAGGACGCCGTCGACGACGACGACGACGACGACACCAGCGATGTCTTTAATTGGCTCTCATGTTGCCAGTCCAGGGCGCTGCTTTTGGTCTTGCAGATGTTGCAGTTGCAGTTGCAAGCAGCTGCTGCCAGTTCGGCTTTCTTTCCCTTCTTTGGCACTTTGGCACTGGCAATTAGACTCCTTTTTTCGGACGGGGAGGGGGGGAAAGGGGATGAAGGAAAGAAAGGACGAAGTGAACTGTCGCCCCGCAAAAAAGGGTGTCAAGTGCGCCAGGCGAGGATTAGGGATGCGGTATCTCGATCGTTGTTCCTACTTAAGTTTAAATTGTATTTTTAAGCTTAAAGTTTAAATAAGAAAATGTATCAACTACAAGCTAGAATATTGATTTATTTCAAGGGAAATTTATATATATTTGTAGTATTTTAAACAAGGAAGGAGCAGGACTTGCATTTCATAATCAAATTTCCACTACAACAACGTTCCTGGACTTTGATTACGTAATTTTATTTAAAGGTCTCTGCGTAATCCCCCGGCACTTTAACCCTTTCCCGGCACAGCTCCTAACTCCTGATTTTGTACCACATCCATCATTATCGTTATCATTATCATTTTCATTACCAGGCACAGGCACAGGCACAGGCACACCCAAGTCCACAATTGCGTTTTGTTGTGCTAACCAAAACTGTCAACATACTGCCGCCAGTTGATGGAGCGGCAGTCCGGGTTAGTCCAAACGTTATGATAATCACCCACGAGGAGGACAGCAGGACAGCAGGACAGCGGGACAGGATGTGATGGAACAGGTGGTGGCCGCAGCAGGCAGGACATGAACGTGGATCTGGACAAGGATGTGGATGTGAATGTGGACATGGAGATGAACAGGGGCAGACGACAGGTAATAAACAATTCCATTTACCGACAGCTGTCAGCAAATAATGAAAAATTGAATAAAAGAAGCAAGGCGAGAGCAAGAGTCGAGGCAACAAAATACTCTATATATTACACCGATTTCTGATGTATATATATAGTTTGATTTATAAAAAATGCTCTATATATAACATCGATTTCTGATATATATTTTGATTTATAAAAAATACCTATATATATAATGATTTTTATAAAATTATTTAAATACACTAATATTTTTGTAGATAAATAAATTAGAAATGTATTTTGGTTTATTTCCAACTTTTCGGCATTGTTATTTTGTTTTATTTTTAGCTGATTTTTTATTTAATCAAAGACATCAGAATATAAGGCATATTTTATGAAATTATTAATACAATTTAAATGATAAATAAGGAGAAATTAATCATTCAGAAACAAATATTAAATCTAAAGTTAATAAATTGATCAAAATAAGCTTTTCTTCACCAAACAACCACTTAAAAATGTTTCAAATAATGTAAAAGTAAATTCATTTAAATAATTACAATTTCTATTAAAAAAAAACAAAGTAAATATTGCATTAATTTAATATATGAATGAGTATTACTATAATAATGGCTATAATAATTACTAATATAATTAATTATTACTAATAAAAACATAGGAATACCTTTAACAAAACACTACAAATGTTTTAAGTAAAATATATTAATTCTTGTTATAAATTGAGGGTTTTATTTATTAAATAAATAATTAAATAATAAATTGATGGTTTAATTTATAACGAAAATTAATATATATTACTAAAAACATTTTAGTGTTCTGTTCTTCTGTCTTAAAAATATCATATTTTACAAATCTTCTACAGAAATTCATGAATAATTTTTAAACCCAAAATTAAATATATTTCCATGCCTATACGATCTCAATATATATTCCCCTGCAACTTCCCTTTTTTATAATCATAAAAAACATGAAATTTCAAGTCTAAAAGAAATACTTTCGAGAATATTGCGCATACGACGCGTGGAACGTGGCTAAGGGTGTTCCTGGCAAAAAGGGCTCCGCTGATGACGATGGCAGCCCGCAAACTGTCCAAATATGTTTGGTTTTGGTTTTTCAGCTGGCTAAGGGACCCACTCCCCACCCCCCTCTCTCCACTCCTCTCCTCCCGATGCAATGATGAGCGAAAAATTGACATGCATGTAATTAGTGACAAGAGGCCAGTGGACAGTGGACACTGGACAGTGGACACTGGACGCAGTCCTGCCGTTAGCACTTGATGAGCTTTATCCACACACACACACACAAACACACACTCTGTGTATATATATCAATTATGCCGTTTATGTCCAAATGTCGAGAGCTCTGGCCCCCTGCAAAAAAATTAATTTTCGGCGGCATTGCGTATCGTTTAAAGGTCGCAACGAATAGGGAAGTACCTTGTAGAAGTTGTTACTTTATAGAAACAAAAATAGTTCATTAATTATATAGTTAAAGAGCTAATAAGTCACTTTTTTATGTTACTTACTGCGATTCTCATACTGTGAACTTAAGGTAGGCCTTCCTCTGGGATTAACATACTGTTAAGGTGAAGCGCCCTTCTCTGCGATTCTCATACTGTGTACTTAAGGCAGGCCTTCCTCTGTAAATAACATTCTGTTAATTTGAAGCGCCCTTCTCTGCGATTCTCATACTGTGTACTTAAGGTAGGCCTTCCTCTGGGATTAACATTCTGTTAATTTAAAGCGCCCTTCTCCTCGATTCTCATACTGTGTACTTAAGGTAGGCCTTCCTCTGTAATTAACATACTGTTAAGGGGAAGCGCCCTTCTCCTCGATTCTCATACTGTGAACTTAAGGTAGGCCTTCCTCTGGGATTAACATACTGTTAAGGTGAAGCGCCCTTCTCTGCGATTCTCATACTGTGTACTTAAGGCAGGCCTTCCTCTGGGATTAACATACTGTTAAGGTGAAGCGCCCTTCTCTGCGATTCTCATACTGTGTACTTAAGGAAGGCCTTCCTCTGGGATTAACATACTGTTAAGGGGAAGCGCCCTTCTCCTCGATTCTCATACTGTGTACTCAGGATGGAAAGGCTTCCCTCTGCGATTCTGCATACTCTGTTGGTAAGTGCCTCTCTTTGAATATGAAAGTAATTTATTTTAAGTAAGATAGGGTTAGATTATAATTAATGCAATTGAAATCTGCAAGGTTATACAAACTTTGGCGTGCCAAAGTTAGCTTCCTTTCTTGTTAATTATAATTTTATTTAATTTATATTTATTATATATTTTTTATTTAGTATTATTTTATATACTTGATTTTCTACAGCTATTTGTGATCTTTTATTATTTACATATTCATTACTTAGCACACTATTTTAAAGGTTTAATTAATTTCAAGTTACAAGTTTTCATACAGAATTTATTTATTTTTCAAGGCATTTTCTTAAAGTTTAAAAATATTTTCTCTTGACAACATTTTGGTATATGTTTTTGGATAGAATTTTCAGAACAAATACTTGATACTTGATACATAGATCTTCTATTCTTTTTAAGGCAATTTCTTATTTATTTTCTTCATTTAAAAAATGAAATTTTAGACTTTTTTTTTGCTTAACAAACAGGAAGTATTTTTGGGTAAAGCTATTCCTTCGACAGATCAGTTCCTGCGATTGCGGAAAAATTGGAAAGGAACTTGAGAGAGAGAGAGGAGTTTGGTAGCTGGAAAATGAGAAATGGGAAATGGAAAGGGGGAGGAGGGAGGGGAGGAAGAGAGGAAGAGAGGAAGAGGAGGGTGTGGGAATGGAGCGGCTGTCTCGTCAGCGTCACTTGTCACATTCACGTTGACTCTTTTGACACGTCGACAAATTGTCAACAACGGTGCCACCGAAGAAGCAGCCGAAGCCAACAAAAACTAAGAAAAATGATCCAAAAATGCCGGCCACACTGGAATGCCATGGCCAGGACCCATGGCCAGGACCCATGGTGGTGCATCTGGGTGGGTGTACCGCCGTTGTCCTGTGAGTCCTCTATTAGCAGGCCGCTGGCGGCATTTTCACGCTTTCGCTTTATGCGGCTCAGTGGATTTCTGTCGCACTTAACGGCATCAGCAGTGGCACTGACACTGGCCCATGGTCTGGCCAGCAGGATTCCCAGCTCCTTTTTCCTCTCCCCACAACACACACAGACATTTATCAACGCCTCGCACAGGAACAGGAACAGGAGCTGAAGCTGAAACTCTGGGTTATGGCCAATGGTCAGTTTTCTGGGGAAGCGCTCTCCAAGCGTTTTGGCTGAAAAATGCAATTCAGCACGATTTGCATTTTAGGTCCCCCCCGAGTCCTGTCTGTGTGTCCTTTTCGATGAGCATGTGTGTGCGCGTGTCAGAGTGCCAGAATCCTTGGAGCCGCAGCAGCAGCATCAAGTGCAGATCTGGAACAGGAACAGCACCAGATCCTCATTAGTTGTACATCTTATTTTTGATAAAAATTTAAATGATTATAAAACTATTGGAAAATGTTTACTTATCTTACTTTTCTTATATTTAATTTATTTAGTATTTAATTATAAATAAACATAATTCCAATATTTGCTATGTGCTCCTTTTTCATACCTTTCCAAGTTAACTTTAGTCCTCTTCCTTTGCCTTCCCGATTATCCCTGCAATTACTAGCCTTTCCCCGCTCGCTTGGCCAAATAATTAAGACTCCAGGATAAGGAGGTCCTGAAGCAGATCCTATATATATATAATTTATCTGTGGCAATGGCGATTTTGCGCCGTCACATCAATCAAAGCAAAAGTGTGGAGCAAGAGAGAGAGCGCGCGGGGGCGGCCTGCAAGTGAGCCCGGCGACCGTGACGGCAATTTCCATGCGAATGTGTTTCAAGTGCCTTTCACAGTTATAAATTTCCGCACACACACACACATTACACACTCCCCACACACACACATATGGAGTTACGGAGGGAATTACGAACGGAGTTACGGACACGAATGCAATGCATTCCACTCACGGCAAATGGGGGAAAGTGTCAAGTTAATGCCAGCAGCAGGAGCAGGAGCAGCAGGAGCAGCAGGACAACAACAACAAGGCGCACAAGGAGCCAGCAGATATCCTGGCTGCACTCCACCGTTCACCTAATGACTGCGTTGACGGCGTCATTTGCCTGGCGAAAAGGTAAAAGGAATCGCAGGCCAAAAATCAGGAGCAACATTGAAACTCAACTAGAAGTTACCCTTTGAAATAATAATTTATTTAAACCAAAGTTGAGATTAAGTAGAGTGTTAATGGGTCTAATGTACAATTCATATTTTATTCTTTGATTCAACCAAAGGACTCTTTATCCTGTCCCGTCAAACTAATATGCCATCTCAAAGCCACAAAGTAAAGGCTAAAGCACTTGACGAAATGTGCGAATGATTTGGGGAAATAACAAGATGCCTCACAGCACACACACAGCATGTGTGTGTATGAATGCAGATCCTGCATCCTTTGATCGTCGGCTATCCGGGGATTCGTTCAGTGTAGTTTAGACCAAGTTATAATGATGGCACTTGGCTGACTGCTGCTGCTGCTGCTGCTGCTGCTGCTGTTGTCGTTTAGCAGCTAAGACGGTGCCAACATTTTGGACGACTCTCCTCCGGACTCTTCAGACGCGTCAACAGGACTCGAGCTGACAATGATATGTGCCCAGCTAAGGAGGAAGGCAGGATCCTACGGAAAACTCTAACACAGAGCGGGACAAAGCGGAAATATTGCTGACAGTTGTGGCATATTATCATACGGCAGTGTGACTGCCACGGCTCCGGCTCCTGCTCCTGCTCCAGCCGAGTCCATATCCTTGTCCGTGTCCCTGTCCTTCCACATTAGCCGTCGCATCCCCTGACAGATGCAGTTCCCCATTTTCAGTTCACTTCAAGTGAAAAACTCTACAAATAGGTAAGATCCGAATTATGGGGGTAATTCTTGAGGAATCACAAATATTTGAAGAAAAAATATATGATATCCCAACATTTTGGACGTTTTTAAAAACATATTAATTCATTTTCAGATAAGGAGAAGCAAGTTTTTATTTGTAATTAAACAAAAACTATAAGTTACAGGTGCTACAAATGTTCATTTAAAATTTGTATGAATTTTATAGATACATTTTTAATTGGATATTTTTTATGAATTAAACTCAAAACTTACATCTTTAGAGTTTAAAAATCATCTCAAATTTTCAATGGATTTTTGGCAAAACAATTATTTTAAATAAGTTTATATTTAAACTTAGCTCTAAATACCATCTTCAAATTAAAGCTGCAAAAACATAGAAGTACATCCATTTTAAATGGATTCTCAAATATTTTTCAACTCTAGTTCTTGTTTTAGATCTTTAAGAAAATCGAATTTAATCAATTGAATTAATTTCTTTAATTTTATTACAATTTTTATCATGACTTGCGTCATCTATGAGTCGCCTCTGAAAGGTTTTAAAATGTGGTTAAGCTTTTAGATAAACTTTCAGTAAAAGCGTTCCCAGAAAATTCCCCTAAACTTCCCAGGAAATTCTGCGAAATTCCCAGAATTCAAATAAGTGGGAAATCCTTGACATGAATTTTATTAAAGTACCAAATATTTTATTGAGGTTTTATGACACCCCTTAATTTAGTAAATAAAATTAGAAAAAAAAAAGGTTTATTTATAAACTATATCCTAGATGTTAAGCAGATGCCTGGGACAGCCTGGAACGCGGCTGGATGGCCAACCGGATGTCGTCGACATTCTTGAACTTGAGCGATATATTCTCGACGAACTGCAGCTTCTCCAGCTGAAAGTCGCTCTGAAAGTCAAAGTTGGCGATCAGTTTGACCAGGAAGACCTTCATGATGAAGAGACCGTAGCGGCGACCTTGAAAAGCAAGTAAATTAATTATAAATTAATAATAAATAAGTAATTAAATTAAATTAAACAAACAACTCACCTATGCAGGACCTCAGTCCGTTGGAGAACGGCAGAAAGCTGTAGGAGTGCCGCCTATCCCGCTGCCTTCTTTGCTCTCCCGCAGCTGGAGTCTCCCCTGGCTGCTGGTCCTGATCCTGATCGAGGAACCGCTGCGGATCAAACTGCTTGGCATTGGGTCCCCACCAGCGCTCGTCGCGCTGCATGTTGAAGGTGTCCAGCACGACGATGCTGTTCTGCGGCACAATGGCATCGCGTCCGGCCAGACGAAAGTCGCGGCTGACATGGCGCAGGTTCATGGGCACGGTGGCCAGCAGCCGCAGCGATTCACTAACGAAGGCGTCCAGGTAGCGCAGCTGCTGCAGCTGCTCCAGGCCCACATGCCCGCCAGTGTCCGGCACCACGGCGGCGATCTCCGCCCGCAGTCGCTCCTGGCAGTCGCCCCTGTGCGTGGCCAGGCAGAGCAGCGCCAGCATTATGCTATTGGACACCGTCTCAAAGGACTGTCAATGGGAATATGAATTTAAATTTCCAATAAGTGAGAGCACTACTCACCACCAGCACCATGGACTGGGCCTCGTGCATGATCTCCTCGAGCGTCATCTCCCCGTTGGCGGCCAGCTGGAAGATCTGCTCGATGAATATGCGCCGCTGCCAGCCCGAGGTAGCGTCCTCTTTGGGTCCATCCGCGCCCACGGCATCCCTTAGCCGCCAGTTGCGATGCTTTGTCCTTACAATTCCCCCCACAAAGTCCTCCAGAAGCTGACAGTTCCTCTTGGACTCCGCGTAGAGTTCAGGCTCGAGGAGGCGGTGCAGCAGGTCGCTCTGGAGCCAGGGCTTAACCACCCGAACGGCCGAGATCTCCAGGAGTCTGAGGGAAAGGAAGATAAACTCTCAGAGGAAAGTGGTGGGGAGAAGGCTTCATGAGTGAAGACTCACCGTTTGTAGCTGTGCGCAATGTGGTCATCATCGATCTGGGTAAAGTTCGTGGGCGTGCCCATTATGGTCACTGCAAGTGCAAGTAAATTTTAAATCAAATTTAAAAAATATAATAATAATAATAATACAATTAAACATTTCTAATTTACAGCAAAGACATTTGGAATTATTAAAAGCCGAACGCCGATAGATGGTGGATTTTGTGTCGGATTTCGCAGACGTGAGCTGCATGGAAACGGGGGGAACGTGTCGCCATGCGAAGGGCAGGTAAGTGTGAGTGAGTGAGTGCGGAAATGGGCGGAGAAGTGGGTGGCAGGTGGTGGTGATTATTCCATAATGGATTTTACAGACGGAGGTCAACTGCAAGCGTTTTGTAACGTATTTTGATGTATAGGAACAATATCAAGATTAAATTCGATACATTTGATATGAAAGAAGTCGTATTAGTCAAGTTTATGAACCAATATCAAGTTATACTCACAGCAGGACACCTCCAGAACGGCACGACTGAGCATATCCTCGGCATCCGTGAAGCTGACCGACTTGCCATGTAGCTGGGGCAGTGTGGCGAACTGTTCGATCATCTGGTTGCCCACCGAGTTGAACACATCGAAGAAGCTGGCCACAATGTTGTGACTGAAGGCCGGATTCAGCTGCTTCCTGCGCAGCTTCCACTGCTGGCCTGTAGTAACACATAATTTTTAATGTAAATGAAATATAAATATAAATAAACTCGCCTCTGGCGTGGAGCAGGCCGCGATTCACAAAGAAGCCGTCCTGCAGGAAGGTCTTGTCCAGGCACTCGGGTGCATTCAGCACGCACTCCATGCCCGCTGGATCGTCTATGTAAACCAGGACACGGGTGCCCAGGAGCACGGCCATGGGGCGCTGGAAGAATACCCGGAAATATGTGACCTTCTCCAGAATACCTGCAAGTATAAGTAAATGTATATTATGTCAGAGAGTCACTCGATTTACTCACTATTCGGATGCAGGTTGATGCAGAGCAGGAACCAGAGCAGCGGCTGATGGACCACTCCCCGCCAGCCATTCAGCTGCCAGATAAGGCGCCAGCACTTGCGCTGCTGCCAGCCGAGGAGCACCGCCAGGATGGCCCCGCACACTCCCAGGGCCACGCACAGGTGCATTGCGAATCGTTTGTGTTGTCTTTTAATGGCCTAATGCGGTGCTTTGTAGGCAAAACGGGTTGTCAGTCAGCCAGCTAACTTGGCTAAGCAAGAGGGAACGGGAACCCGAAACCGAAACCGAACCGATCGGTTGGGCCAACAGTTGACAACTGCCCAAAATGCGACACACACGGCCTGAATTATTGTCAGTCTCTTTGGCTTTATTATTTATTTATTAATTGCCTAGGAAACGGGGAGAGCTGCTGGCTTCCGCTGTGATTTGTTTTTGTAGGTAAGGTTTAGCTTGCATTAAATAATATTTATACTTGAAATTAATGGTTATTTTTACTTAATCATCACCGATTTCAATTGCAACTGCAAGGGTATGCATATTTCGGCTTCCTGTTTTCCCTTTCTATTCTTTATTCTTTAAATTTTTAATTGTTTTACTTGTAAAACCATTTCAGTAATTAGAAAAAGTAACAGAAACATTCTATATTATTTACTGATATTTTTTATTATGTACAACCTTGCAAGATTAATTAATAAAAGCTCAAAAGTTGATGGCAAAAATATGCATTAATAAAAGCAAGGCCCCAGCAAGTGCACTCATTTATTGAACGCCGATTAGATATTTTATACAAGTAATAAGTAAACTGATCGTTTTATTAATCCGTTCAGAGCAAGTGCATATAGTACTCATGTCTGGCCTGAATGAAATCCGATAATCTTATCTAAGCCAGCAGATCGAACATTAACCCTAGAAACAGTTCTTTGATAGCAAATAATTTATTTATATTTAACATTTAACTGTAACATTTTCTTACATTTTAACATGTAAAGTATAATGTAATTTTTTCTCCACATTTACCGATGGTTTGTATGGCAGCTATATGATATAGTCGTCCGATTCTCATGAAATTTACAACAAAATTCCGAAATACTATGAAATGCTTATTTTCCAAAGTAGAAAAAATTATGTTAAAAACTGACAAAGTTACATTTTTTTTCTAAAAATTTCACGACCATTCCCATGGCAGCTATATGATATAGTAGTCCGATTCTTATGAAATTTACAATAAAATTCGGAAAATATACGAAATACTTATATTCCAAAGTAGAAAAAATTATGTTGAAAACTAAAAAAGTTACAATTTTTTTTCTAAAAATTTCCCGAACTTTCCCATGGCAGCTATATGATATAGTCGTCCGATTTTTATAGAATTTAGTCTGAAAATCTAAAAGAGTATATAAAGCTCATAACCAAGAGTTGATAAAGATATGTTTAAAAACAAAGAAGTTAAAATACTTTTTCTACAAATTTACGGATCGTTTGTATGGCAGCTATATGATATAGGAGTCCGATCTGGCCCGTTCCGACATATGTCCGAGTGAGAGTATATAGAAGACTATCTACAAAGTCTCATTCAGATAGCTTTAAAACTGAGGGACTAGTTTGCGTAGAAACGACAGACGGACAGACGGACGGACAGACGGACAGACGGACATGGCTAGATCGACTCGGCTGTTGATGCTGATCAAGAATATATATACTTTATGGGGTCGCAAGTACTTCCTTTCTGACTGAAAATATAATTATAATTACCTGCAGGGGCATGAAAATGTCGCAGATGTGTACTTGTAATTCCCAACTGGTTCTAGCATTTCCTGCATGAAGACCAAGACTTGGACATGTGTGTATTGTGTTTGTGTGTCTTTGTGTGTGTGCGTTTTTGTAGTTATTATTCTAAAAGAAACTCTGATTGTTTCCCAATTCAAGAAAAATAACTCTGAAATTTAGAGAGAATTTTTATAAAAGTTATAAAAGTTATATATATTATTATTATTTATCAATGTTTTGTGTTACAAACCTAATGATCATTGCAAACAAGGGGTTAATAATTTGCCAGCTTTTAAATCCATTGATTGCCGGTCCCTCTGAAGATTAGTAGCCGCCAATCGAGCAGGTTTCCAGTTCAGTTTGTTGCTGTCGCTCGTGGAGAACGAACCATGACGCTGTGGCCGCTGCTGCTCCTCGGTCTCGGCCTGTGGCTGCTCCTCCGCAAGTGGCCGCTGCTGCGTGTGGGCATCAGCTTGCCGGGACCCTGGGCTCTGCCGCTCCTGGGCAATGCCCAAATGGTGGGCAAACTGAAGCCGGAATGTGAGTAATTTAGAGCAGAGCACTCTCACTCACCACTTTAGCTGGCTTCAGTCATCTTTCTGGTGTTCACAGAGCTGCGCGATCGCTTCGGGGCCACGTACCGCCTCTGGCTGGGCCCCCAGCTGTGGGTCTTCCTCCACTCGGCGGAGGAGACGCGCCAGGCCCTGCACGATCCGACGCTGCGCAAGGCGAAAACCTTCCTCCAGCTGGAGCCGCTCATTGGGAATGGATTGCTGATCAGCCACGGTGCGCACTGGACGAGGCAGCGTCGCCTCCTGACCCCCGCCTTCCAGCCGCAGCTGTTGGCGCACTTTGCACCGGCCATTGGCAGGCATGTGGATCGCTTGGTCGGCCGACTGGCGGCCACCAAAGGTGCCTGCCTGGAGGTGACGGATCCGCTCTTTGCCTGCCTTCTCGATGCCATAGTGGGTGAGTTCTCAAGAGTTTCCATATCCATTTCCTTTATATTAAATGTTGTTATCCACAGACACCTCAATGGGCGCTCAGTTGGACACACAGCTGGTGGATCACTCCCCTGTGGTCCGGGCATTCCATCGCAGCAGCGAGCTGCTGTTCAAGCGCATGATCAACCCCTTGCTGGCCTCCGATTGGATCTTTCGGCGCACCCAACTCTGGCGGGATCTCAGCGAGCATCTGCAGGTGATCCACAGCCAGATGGACGAGGTGATCGAGCAGCGGGCCAGGGAGTTGGAGGAGTTGCAGCAGAAGGGTGCTCCTGGCAAAATGCACAATCTCCTGGACACGCTGCTGCTGGCCAGATTTCAGGATCAACCGTTGAGCAGAAGGCAAATCCGCGATGAAGTCAATACTTTCGTTTTTGCGGTGGGTTCAGCATACTGGAGGAGGGATTACTTATTGGTTCATCTTCGATTTCAGGGCGTGGACACCACCACGGCGTCCATGTCATTTGTTCTCTACGCTTTGGCCAAACATCCCGAGACCCAAGAACGTCTTCGGAAGGAACTCCTGCCGAAGGACGCTGATCTGGACTCGCTCAACGAGCTGCCCTACCTGGAGGCCTTCATCAAGGAGGTTCTGCGCATGTACACCATTGTGCCCACCACAGGACGCCAGACAACGCGAACCACCGTCATCGGGGGCAGGACATATTGTGCCGGGATCACGCTCTGGATAAACATGTACGGACTGGCGCACGATGCACGCTACTATCCGGATCCGTATGCCTTCCAGCCGGAGCGCTGGCTGGCGAGTGACGGGGCTGCCACGCCGCCGCCCGCCTTCAGCTACATTCCCTTCTCCGGCGGACCGCACGTGTGCATCGGGCGGCGGTACTCGCTGCTCCTCATGAAACTGCTTACCGCCCGCCTGGTGACCGAGTTCGATCTGCTCCTGAAGCCGGAGAGCGCGCCCCTCAAGCTGCAGGCCCAAATGGTGCTGAAAGCTCGCGGCGGCATCAATGTGTCTTTTGTAAAACGCTAAAGACCGAAAGAAACTTAATAAACAGCAAGAAAAGCACAACAAAACCTTATTTAATACAATATTGCGTTCAAATACAAATGTTTAGTATTATTAATATTTATTTTGTATGGATAAATACCGAATACCAAAAGAAAAGTAGGATTTTTCCAGTATTTTTTTTTAAATTATGCGATTCTTTCGTGTAATAGTTTTCTGCTCCAAGAACTTTACCGATTAAGAAATATCGATGATTATACCATCGGGTGTATCGCCTTTTGCTTTCGAAGCCGATAGTATCGGTTGCTTTTCCAGCAGAAACAAATATCCATTGCCAGCAGGCGTTTGTTCGTAATATTAATTAATTAACCTATGGCGAGCTACGCCAGGTGTTTTCTTGTAAAAATTAAACGATAATTATCCGATACAAAATTCATGTTTCCGACAAATTCCTTTTTTGTTGTTTGCTACCCGAAAACCGACGTGCAAAACTCACACACTTACAGCAGCCGAGAAACACACGCAGCGCAGCTACCCATACCGATGTAGAAGTGTACTGCCATAAATTGAAGTGTAAGTTGGAAAGAAAGCACACACAACAAAACATACACACGCGCTCTCTCGCACGCACACTGCAAAATACAAAAGAACATCATTATTTTTGCGGTTTCTCAAATAATTTGATACGTATCGATCGACACACACTGGACAGCGGCGAGCAGGCGGATTTGTATTAATTTAAATGTACATACATACCGAAAGTTTTTGTTTTTTGGCCAGAACTGAACGGCAAGGTAAGAGGAAAAGTGCAAGTTCGCGCGTGTGTGTGTCTGTATGCGCGCGCTCGTATGTGTGCGTGTGTGAGTGTGCGAGAAGAAGCGGCAGCAGAGCAGCAGCGACGCATTTAATGTTGCCGCTCGTGGTGCTGCCGCTGCTTCCTCTTCTTCTTCTTGCCGCCGCAACAAATTGCATAAAACATGGCCTGGCCAGAAAATTTTCATCCAGTCATTGCACACAAAAGAAAGCTTGTACATTATTTATGCATGTATGCGTAATTGCCTGGCACATATTTGCATATTCATTTGCGCGGCGTGCGTGCGTGTGCGATGTACGATGTGCGGTGTGCGCTGCGCTGCCTGTGTGTGGGTGTATTTTTAACATTTGTTTCTTACAGAATCTTTTTCGCGAACGCCGCCGTCGCCGCCGGTAAAGCAGCGCCGCGTAGCTGCTGGAAAAGCCACCACCACCAGCATCACCATCACAGTGAACCCAGAAGTCGTCCAGTTCCACCAGTGACACGCCTGCAACAACAGCAACACTGCTAAGGCATCGCTCCCACATCCCTCGAGCAGCAGCAGCACCACCAGCACATCTCCTCCTCTCCCCTCCACCTTCACTTCCACAACCAGCCGAGATCCTCCGGATAACGGAGGAGCCGCCAAATTCAGCACCATTCAAGTGCCGAGTAAGATGGAAATAGAAACAGACCACTCGATCGAAGCAATGGACACCCAGGACACCCAAGAGGTCGAGATAATCACCAGCGACCTCCAGCAGCAGCAGCAGCAGCAACAGACTCCGCCGCAACAGCAACAGACCGCGCAGCAGCAGCAGCAGCAGAACTCGCCGCCGCAACTTCCGAAATTCAAGAACCTGATCCATCCGCAGCTGCACGCCGCCGGCGGAATCACGCAGCTGCCCAGCGAGAACGGCAACGTGCCGCCACAGCAGCTGCTCGCGGACAGCAGCTCGACGACATTTGCCGGCAATAACGATTCGGTGGAGGCCATGGGCATGGACGACGAAACGAAGGAGGACCAGTTCCGCTCGGAGACGACCTTCTCCTTCACCGTGGAGAATGTCGGTCAGCTGAAGAGCCAGCGGCTGTCGCCGCCCGTCTACGTGCGGATGCTGCCGTGGAAGATAATGGTTATACCCAATGACCGGGCTCTGGGCTTCTTCCTGCAGTGCAACGGGGAGAACGATTCGCCGACATGGTCGTGCAACGCCATTGCCGAGCTGCGGCTCAAGTGTCACAAGCCGGACGCGCAGCCCTTCTCGCGCGCCCGCATCAAGCACTTGTTCTACTCGAAGGAGAACGACTACGGCTACTCGAACTTCATCACCTGGCAGGAGCTGCAGGATGCGGACAAGAGCTATGTGCACAACAACAGCATCACGCTAGAGGTCCACGTCATTGCCGATGCCCCGCACGGCGTCCTCTGGGACTCGAAGAAGCACACCGGCTACGTTGGCCTCAAGAATCAGGGCGCCACCTGCTACATGAACTCGCTGCTCCAGACGCTGTACTTCACCAACTCGCTGCGGCTCGCCGTCTACCGCATACCGACGGAGGCCGACGATAGCACCAAGTCGGTGGGCCTGTCCCTGCAGCGGGTCTTCCACGAGCTGCAGTTCGGCGACCGTCCGGTGGGCACCAAGAAGCTAACCAAGTCCTTTGGCTGGGAGACGCTCGACTCGTTCATGCAGCACGATGTCCAGGAGTTCCTGCGCGTCCTCCTCGACAAGCTCGAGTCGAAGATGAAGGGCACGTGCCTGGAGGGCACCATACCCGGCCTGTTCGAGGGCAAGATGTCGTCGTACATCAAGTGCAAGAATGTGGACTACAACAGCACCCGCTACGAGACCTTCTACGACATTCAGCTGAATATCAAGGACAAGAAGAACATTTACGAGTCCTTCCAGGACTATGTGGCCTCCGAGACGCTCGAGGGCGACAACAAATACGACGCCGGAGTGCATGGCCTTCAGGTGAGCTAATAGCTGTCTCTGATCTCTATTGTTTTCTATAATCCATCCGGATTTCTCTATATATTTGCAGGAGGCCAGCAAGGGCGTCATCTTCACTTCATTCCCGCCCGTCCTCCATCTGCATTTGATGCGTTTCCAATACGATCCGATCACGGACAGCTCGATCAAGTACAACGATCGCTTCGAGTTCTACGAGCAGATCAATCTGGATCGCTATCTGGCCGAGGGCGAGAAGACATCGGCGGACTATGTGCTGCACGCGGTGCTGGTGCATTCGGGCGACAACCATGGCGGCCACTACGTCGTCTTCATCAATCCAAAGGCCGACGGACGGTGGTTCAAGTTCGACGACGACGTCGTCTCCAGCTGCCGCAAGCAGGAGGCCATCGAGCAGAATTACGGCGGGATGGATGATGAGATCTCGTTCCATGCCAAGTGCAGCAATGCCTACATGCTGGTCTACATCCGGCAGTCGGAGCTGGACCGTGTCCTGGGCGACATACCCGAGAGCGAGATATCGAGCGATCTGGTCGAGCGGCTCGATCTGGAGAAGCGCATCGAGATGGCGCGCCGCAAGGAGCGCAGCGAGGCCAATCTCTACGTGTCCGTGCACGTCATACTCGAGGAGTACTTTGAGGGCCAGCAGAAGCGCCGGCTCTTCGACCTGGAGAAGACGCACCAGCGGCCGTTCAAGCTCAAGCAGAACCAGACCGTCGAGGAGCTGGTGGACATGTTTGTCAAGGGCTTCGGGGTGCCGCGAGACCGTATGCGGATGTGGAACATGTGCACCGCCCAGACGCAGAAGTTCCTGCACTTTGACTTCGAGGCGGAGAGCTCGCGCACCATCGAGCAGATACCGACGTCGCAGAAGCCGTGGGTCATCTTTTTGGAGCTGGCCTCGCCCGAAAATCCCGCTCCCCTGCCGCCCTTCAATCCCAAGACGGACGTCCTGCTGTTCCTCAAGTACTACGATGCGCGGAACAAGCGCCTGAACTACATCGGATGCACACAGCAGCCGCAGAGCCGCCGCCTGATCGACCTGGTGCCGGAGGTCAACAAGAAGCTGGGCTTCGACCCGGACACCGAGCTGACCATCTTCGACGAGTACGCCGACAAGAAGGTGGCCAATCTGTGCGAGCCGATCGACAGCGTGCTCTTCATACCGCAGGACCACCTGCAGGGCCCCATTCTCATCTTTGAACGGGAGACCGTCGATGCCAGGCTGGACCTGCCCACCGTTGAGGACTACTTCCTCGACCTGGTCTACCGCATCGAGATCATCTTCAGCGACAAGTGCAACCCCAACGAGCCGGACTTCACTCTGGAGCTATCCAATCGCTACAACTACGATCAGCTCACGAATGCGGTCGCCGAGCGGCTCAATACCGATCCCCAGAAGCTCCAGTTCTTCATGTGCATCAACAACTACAAGGAGACGGCCGGCAATGCCGTTCCATACACATTCAAGGTGCGTAATTGATTGATTAATTGAATATTGTGAGTTTCTTAATGATTTATCAGGAGGAAAGGTGAGAAGGAACCGGTTTCCGTTCTCCTTGCAAGAAAAACTATATGCAATCGGTTTCGTCTGGTGTATTCCCTTGATTTTATCGAATGTACTTATCGAAAAATGTCCCAATTAACGTTTTAAAATAGAATATTTATTTTGTTGAGATTATTATGATTTAATATCAAACAAAATATCAAACCAAAATATTGATTTATCGCAAAAATGGATTTATATATCGACTTTTGCGTCAAATATCTACATATGAAACCTCCTAATGGTTATTAATATTTAAATAATATTTAATAATTGTGAATTTCTTAATCATTGATCAGGAGAAAAGGTAAGGAGGTACCAGTTTCCTTTCCATTCCATTCTCCTTGCAAGAAAAACTTTGTGTCCTTTGATTTTATCGAATGTACTTATCGAAAAATATCCCAGTAAACGTTAAAATATCGATATTATCAATGGACTTGTCGAAAAATATCCCAATTAACGTTTTAAAATCGATATTATCGGCAAATATTTATGAATTTTATTTATATTTCCGTTTTGTTGAGATTATTGTGATGAAACATCAAACAAAATATTGATTTATCGCAAGAATAGATTAATATATAGATTCTTGCATCAAATATATCAACAGTTTTAAGTTATTATTTAATATTTTTGTTCATATTCCACAGGGCACCATCAAGGATTTGGTGGCGTACAACAAGGCGAGCACGCCGAAACGCATCTTCTACCAGCGGCTGTCGCTCAGCATCCACGAGCTGGACAACAAGAAGCAGTTCAAGTGCGTCTGGGTGAGCAGCGACCTGAAGGAGGAGAAGGAGCTGGTGCTGTATCCGAACAAGAACGACACGGTCAAGGGCCTGCTGGATGAGGCGGCCAAGAAGATAACGTTCGCGGAGAACAGTCGTCGCAAGTTGCGCCTGCTTAAGGTCAGCAATCACAAGATCGTGGCGATTTGCAAGGACGAGATAGCGTTGGACACGCTGCTGAAGACCACCGAATCGATATCGACGACGCAGGGCGCCCAGAAGATCTACCGCATCGAGGAGGTGCCGGCGGACGAGATGCAGCTGGCGGAGAACGAGTTCCTCGTGCCGGTGGCCCACTTCAGCAAGGAGCTGTACAACTCGTTCGGCGTGCCCTTCCTCACCAAGGCGCGCCAGGGCGAGCCGTACGGCGCGCTGAAGCAGCGCATCCAGAAGCGCCTCAACGTCCCGGACAAGGAGTGGGAGAACTACAAGTTCTGCGTCATCACCATGGGCCACAACGCCGATGTGAACGACAACACGCCCGTCGACCTGGACGTCTACCGCACCTGGACCAGCGGCCAGCTGCCCTTCTTCGGCCTCGATCACATCAACAAGTCGCGCAAGCGCAGCTCGCTCAACTTCTCTGAGAAGGCCATCAAGATCTACAATTAGAAACGAGAACCGAGAACCGAGGAACGAGTAACAAGAGAAGAAGCCGAATCGGATAGAGAGAGGAAAACCGGAGAGCAGCAGCAGGAGCGAGAGCGACTCTGGGAGAAGGGAAATGCGGCGCTCTGGGTGTACAGTTTGGCCACCAAGGGAAGCGGCAGCAGCAGCAGCTCGAAATTTGAACAAGTGTCACGACGCATCTCGGCCCCCCTCCCCCCCACAGATACTATATTTTAAAGCTTATAAAAATTTTGTTTAATCTTACGGCTAAGTCATATATAATTATTTATTAACAACACACCGCACACCAACCGACTATATAGAAGGTCCTCCTGATTTCGGTTCTAGTTTCAAAATTCCGATTGTGAGATTTCAACTCTTTCCTGACCTATTATTTGCTTTTCAATTAAATTTAACTTCAATTTAGACTTAGGCTTAACGCGCGCGTGTGTGTGTGTGTATTTTCTATGCTAAATAATATTCTTAATCGATAATTGTTTAATCGCAGGCAAAATAATCGAGAGACTTGTCGGAAGCGGAGGAGCGATTGTTTTTGTCAGTTGTGTAAATAAGCGTTGAAACACAGAGAGAAGGTTAAGGATGATGGTGATGATGTTGTAACAAAGCAGGCGATAAATATTAAAACTAAAACAAAGGAAGCAACTAAACTAAATACAAGAGAAACCACAAAAGATACACACACATATATATATATAAATATAAATATACGTGAGAGAGAGAGAGAGCCACACAAGTATAACTTAACAAAAAAAAAGAGCAAAATATAACGGCAGTTACGAAGAACAACAACAACACACAAAACACTTAAAGTAAAGTCACGAACGAGCGAGAGAGCGAGAGAACGAGAGAGAGACACTAGCAACGAGAAGGATATAGAAAGAGATGGGAGAGAGGGACGCGGCTAAGAAAGAAAAGAGGAAGAAGAAATGTAGGATTTGTTTCAAACAACAATTATTTGTGATTTTAAAACATGAAATGATAAAAATGTACGCAAAGGACTAGACAACATAATATTAATTAATAAATTACTATAATACACAAATCGTTTAGAGCTTTTTTTCTTTGTTAACTATAGCGAAAAGGTAACAAAGCGAGAATTTGAAACAAAACAACAACAGAATCAAATATATAGACAGAGGAGGAGAGAGCCCACAACAAAACAATATTTGAACAATATATTACTATGCTATTATTATTATTATTATCATTATTATTTATGCAGCAAATAATTCAAATTATTTATGTGTAAAGAAAAGAGAAAACAAAACCGAAAACCAATAAAATAATACCAAGAACTCTAATGAAATGAGTGATCGCGCGATATATCGACTATATTTCGTTTCTTCTTTGGCTTAGAAAGTTACAAACCTTGTTTTATTTCGATTTCAGGCTGGATTTTGGGCTATCGTTAAAGTTAAATGATATTTAACCTAAAAACTAAGAAATTTAGTTTAATTCTGTTATATTTCGACTTCAGCTTTAGAAGAGAAAGGTTTTTAAGCATTTAAATATTAAATTCTAAAGAGAACAATGAATTTGTTTCAAAGTATTTACGATATTCCTGAGCTATAGCATTATTTTCTGTAAAATAAATTAAATGAATTATAAAGTTTATCTTTGGTATTACTTAATAAAGTATTACTTAAGTAATATCCAAGATAAACTTTCTCAAATTTAGTCCAAACTCCAGGAAAAGTCGGCCTGGCACTCACTTTATTTCCACTGATTTCCCTATAAAAGCCGGATAAAGACAAGCTAATGCCTCATTCCGCATTCATCGGTCCAAGGAGTGCACTTATTTTTATTTTTACTTTAATCTTTATTTCAATTTAATGTTTTTCTTGTTTGTTTTTTCGATTGTTGTTTCTCAAAATGATGAGATTTCGATTCTCATCATTGGGATTCGCCTTGCTTAAACAATTAAATGTTCTTACATTTTTATTTATTTATTTTTTGAATGGAGAATTTAGTTTTATTTATTTATTATTATTTATTTGTAATTACTTATCCCTTTCTCAAGGGATTTAGCAAGGGATTTATTTATTATTTTAATAATCAACAAAGAATCCTTGCTTTTTAATTTGTGATTTGTTTCTGCCCTTTCTGCAGCTCAAATAAAGATGCCTGGACGATGTCCTTGTTTTCCCATTTCCAGTGTTGGGAGCCAGCCTTAAAATCATTTTCCAGGGAAACCAATCCACCAAAAGCTGACCCCAATGCTTATGCCCGACATAGGCCACAGCCTTAATGCTACTCGGGCTCCAGGAGCCGATAAATACAGATCCTTGTAAATAGGTTCCTCTTTTAATGATGAAATCGAAATCGCTTGACAAATCGTAGCCTAAGTTTGCTTAAAGACTAAAGGGGAGTGGGACTCGAACTTAGAACTTGCGTCGCTTGAGCAGCTCCGGCCGCCAGTTGACCGGATGCGACTCCTCGCTGGCCTCATCGTCCTCCTTGTACACCTTGATGGTCTTGTCCGCCTCGGCGGTGATGAGGCGCGTGCCGGACTGATCGAAGCACATGGCAAAGATGCCCGCCTCGCTGTCCATGGAGCCGGGCTGGACGGGCGCCTGGAAGCGCTGGAAGTTGTAGCCGGTGCGCCAGTCCCAGAAGAACATGGTGCCGTTGTCGCCGCCCGACACGAGCACGCCATCGTTGTTGGCCGCCATGCAGTTGACGATGGCCGTGTGGCCGGAGATGTTCTGCACGAAGTTGCCCTCCGGGCAGCGCCACTGCTTGATGTTGTCCGGCGAGGCGGAGGCGAACATGTACAGCGACGGATGCAGGACAACGCTGCGCACGGACTTCTTGTGGTTGGTCAGCGTGCAGACGCTCTTGCCGGCGGCGAGGTCCCACAGCCGGACGGTGGAGTCGTGGGAGCCGGTGATGATCTGCGGATTTGTGGCCTGCGCCACCACGCTGGCCACCGTGTTCGTGTGCCCCGTCAGCGTGTGCACGTTGGCCTTCGTCCGCATGTCCCAGATCCGCGCCGTCGAGTCCCGGCCCGAGGTGGCCAGCACATCGATGGTGGGATGCAGGGCCAGCGAGTAGACGGCCGACAGGTGGCCGTGGTAGTGACGGATCACCTTGTTGTACTCGAGGTCCCAGCACTTGACCTGCCGGTCCTCGCCGCAGCTGAACAGGTACGGGTGCTTCGTGCTGACGGCCACGCCGCGCACGGTGCTCACGTGGCCGGTGAGGGAGAGCTTCAGCTTGCCGCTGGCCAGGTCCCAGATCTTGATCACGCGATCGCCGGCCCCGGTGGCGAACCACTCGTTGCCGGGCTCCACGGCTATGCAGCGCACCCAGCCCAGGTGGCCGGAAATGACGCGCGACAGCTTCCACGGGGCATGCCACTTGGGCTTCGGTATGGTGGGCGCCTTCTTCGGTATCAGTTGCAGGTTGCTCGCACTTCCATTCGATCCCTTGCCGTTGTCCGCTGCCCCGCCATTGTTCGGCAGAGAGGCGCGCACCAGGGATGTGTGGCTGCCAGTGACTACCGATGGTGGTGCTCCTCCTCCTCCTCCTGCTGCTGCCTTCTCCATCGCTCTGCCGCCACTGTACTTAACCACCGAGGAGCCCTCCGCACTGCCATCGGTAATGGCCAGCGGCTTGTCGCCCGGCACCGGGGCCCCTGCTCCCCGCCTGGCATCGCCCATCTTGGCGGCCTTGTCCAGGACCAGGCCGTAGCTGTCCCTCGCCTTGATGGAGCGGCGCAGCTTCTCTCTGTTACCGAAAATAAACAAGGATTAATCAATTTTCTCTCACCATCTGCAAGTACTTACAGCCGCTCGTCGATCTCGGGCAGGTTTCCCTGGTTGGACACGAACAGGTCGTGGGTGCGCTTCAGGGAGCGGAATATCAGTGTGTGCACACTGTGTTTCTGCACGTCCTCCATCGCTGGATAATCCTATTTGTTTGATTATTTGTTTAAATCTGTGGAAATATATAAAAAATGCGGCCTTTCAGCTTCACAATTAGGGATGTGCAAAATATATCAACATATTGATATATCGATATTTTTTTTTAAGCCTTAGTATATATTTATATAACGATATTTATGATTTTTTTTTATTTTTCGGGAGAGAACTATTTTATCAATTTATTATTAAAAATATATATATAAATATACATCGCTAAGATATGTTTTACTTGTTAACAGGCTACATGCGATACTATCGGCCATGAATAGCGAACGCCGGCTGTTATCGCTAAAAAATGCGGCCTTTCAGCTGGCCTTACAATTAGGGATGTGCAAAATATATCAACATATAGATATATCAATATTTTTTTTACTAATAAAAATTAAAATTTTTGTTTAATATTTATATAAAAATATTTATGATTTTTTTATACTTTTTCGGGTAATAAATATTTTATCAATTTAATATTTAAAAGAAAAATTATATATCATCGCTAAGATTTTATTTTGTTCCATTTGTTTATAGGGCTACAGGCGATACTATCGGCTGTTATCGCTAAAAAAATAACCCGAAATAAAATGTAGTCGCAAATCCTGAAAACTTTACATTTTAGAAATTAGTACTTCTCAAGTTTCCATATAAAGTCTGTAAATTATAATACTTTAAAATAATAAACTCGATTTCTCAATATTTTTTTTAAGAGATAATTTAAATTCCATTGTGGAATTTCTACATTTTTGAAGCTAACAATAATAAATATTTGATCAAAAATTCAAATTAAAATAATTGAAAATTGTCAACAAATGTTTTTGCATGACTTTTATGACTTTGAATATAACATTCAGTTTAAAGTAAATAAAATCTTTAAATTTAAATACGTTGAAATTGTTAACTAAATTTTTTAAATATTTTAAGAGATTACTATATACAGTTTTGAAGCAAATAATAATAAATATTTTACATTTTCAAATTAAAAAATCAAGTTGTTAACGAAAGCTTTTGTATTTTAAGAGGCGTTAAATAGAACTCTCAGTTTAAAGTAAATAAAATCTTTAAATTAAACTTTCCAATTACATTTCAATATATTTCACGACACAACTAGAAAAATGAATGGAACTTCCAGTCTGGAAGTTATAAATTAACTATATTTTGGAATATTTGTAAAAACGAATAAGACCAGCGTAGAAAGATGATAATTTGAAGGCATTACCAAACGATTTTTAACTAAAAGAATGTCCTTAAAGTCCTTGTATAACGATCCCCGTAAACCCTAATAAATATATACACATATATATATGTATTTCTATAAAGAAAACAAGTGTTATGTCCTTTTTGAAGCACATTTCTGTTTTTTTGTTTTGTGTTTGTTGTTTGTTTTTGTTTCTCTTTTATTTATTAGTTTGCGGGAACCGGAGATCCAGATGCAGCGTTACTCGACGACAGAGATGAGGACGTGGGAGACACGGATGCTGACGAGGTGCTGGCCGGAGCACCGCTCTCTGGGACCGGCGAGGGCCTCGTGTTGAAGAACTGTTTAATCTGGCAATGGAATTCGAATTAATTTGAATTTGTTATTAATCAAAGGTGCCTAGCAACAGGATTGTCATAGGGTTTTGGAACAATAATTCAGAATTATCTCGTAAAGAAACTTGAAGCAAAGAACAGTTTCTTTTCGAATTTCGGAGTACAAACGTTTGGAAAGAGAGTGGATGTGCCGTTAGTTTCTCAGATAGTACCGTTATGTTGATTCCTGTTCTCTCTATTCCTATTCTGGCTTTAATAACGGCTTTAAAATGGGAAATTTATGAAAATTAATGAAATTCTTGAACAGGTTTTATGAATAATTTGTTTGGAACTACTAAATACTAAAGTATCTTTTTTTTATAATTTTGTTTAAACAAATCTACGACAATCCTGCTCTGAGTGACTTTTGGAAGAGTTTCTTACGATCCGTTTAATGTAATTGCATGATGTTTCGTTGTTCGAGCTGGACACCACATTGTCCACTCGGTACGGCGGCGAGATGGTGACTTCGTTCAGAATTTGTATGTTGAGTCCCTGCCAGGAGACCTCATTGTACTGCAAGAGAGATCGATTAGGTTGAAAAAACTCCTCTAAGGATCGGAGGATCGTTACCCCGTATTGTTTGGCTATCGCTCTATAAAGCTCCTGCGCCTCTGGACTGACATCGGCGTTCTTGGACTTGAGATAGTCCTGCCGCCGCTCCACTGTTTTCCTCAGGCGCATCTTCACCTGCTCCAGGTTGAGCTTCTGCGGATCGTCACAGTTGCCGTTGCACTCCTTCACCACCTGGACGTTGCTGCACAGCGACAGGTTCATCGCGTAGATGTCGCTCAGCTCCTCCGTGGACTTGGACCGGCATTCTAAATACGATTTAGATGTAAGGATAACCACTAGCTTGTATAATTATATAAAAGAGTGCGACTTTCACTCTTGTTTTTAAGTAAAGTTTAAGTAAGTTTTTTGTTTTCTTTTTGTAAAAAGGATACTCAGGATAAGCATCTTTGTGTTGTGATCGAAGGCCAGCACCTCGCCCTCCACCTCCTCGTTGAAACAGGTCGTGCAGACCACTGTGGATCCGATGCTGAAGCAGTCGTTAACCGCATTCACTGCGCTCCCAGCGGCAGCGGCCATCTTTAATTGCCCGACTTTCGACGGATTGGGAATGGATCTTCTAGCAAACTGGACTTGGAGATTGGAGTAGCAACTGGAGCCGGAGATTGCCTCGCGCCCGCGCTTGTTTACACACAAACAAAAGAAAGTCAAATCAAAAGAGCAAATAAAACAACAGTGGCTGCCGCTGCTTCTGCCGCTGCTGCTGCTGTGCTGGCAGGATTTCCCTTCTGGACAGGATTCCCCGTTTAGCTGCTTCTCTGCTTTCGCTCCCTTCTTTCGCTCGCTTTCACGCGCTGCTCCCGCCGCCGCTGCTGCTGCTGTTGTTGTATGTGTAGCGTAGCGTAAATGTCGCTTCCTGGAACGTCGTCGTCGTCGGCTGCCGATGGATCTGCGGCAAGTGCTGCGCTGCGAGCGGAGTTTACACGTGCGCTGGGGCCAAAGGATCGCGTTGCAGTTGCTGCGCTGGCTGGCGGCGTTGGCCTAATTAGCTTATTGCGGGTTTCGGTTGGGGGAAAAGTGGGAAAAAATATGCGAAAAATTTATTGGTCAACACACGAAACAACAGCCGAAAGAGAACAGCAAAAAACGCAGTGTTGCATGTGCTATGACAACTATCGGTTTACTTATTATCGATATGCTAAAGAACTTGGATTTTTTAGGTGCAAATTTTGCATATTTTGGAGATTTGTTTAGGGAGAAACCCCGACTTCCAGTCTTTGTTTACTTTTTAATAAAGAAGAAAATTTATATTGGAAAATTAAAGCAAAGAGAACAGCAAAAAACGCAGTGTTGCATGTGCTGCCCGATTTCTATCGATATATTTTGGCCTTGGATTTTTGAGGTGCAAATTTTAGGGAGAAACCAAAACGTGCATCTGGCAGCCCTGACTTCCAGTCTTTGTTTACTTTTTAAGAAGGCAGAAAATTATTATTCGAAAATTAAACAAAATTGTATGTAATTGACTCGCTTTGACCGCTTCTGGCCATTATGGGGTGCTTTGGCTGCAGCCGCAAATATGGTTTATTCTGCAAAGAAGCAAGTATCGGCCGCAGGCAGGCAGCAATTAAGTTGAAAATTGAATTCCAACTTCCAACTCGCAGTACGGGTGCCCCAACTGCGGCTACTCCTTCTGCGCCAAGTGCCTGAAGCGACCCATGCCGGTGCCGCGGCACGCGGGGAAGGTGCTCAACGTCTGCCTCATCTGCTACGACAAGCTGTCCAAGCTGCAGGCCAGCGCCGATGCCGACAAAGTGGTGGACTGCGACGCCCTGCCCGGCGAGCTGGTCACCAAGTTCCACCTGGCCCCGCCGCCAAAGTCCGCCTCGCCGATGGACGGAGGACTCAGCGAGGCGGCCGACGCACTCCTCGAGTAAGTACTGACCGCCAAAAAGCACCAATTCTAAGTCGAAACTGTGCAGCAAGTGCCTCCCGTCCGAGGATCTGGCCGCGGTGCTGGTGCCCACAACTGGAGCCAGCTCTGCCTCTCAAGCGTACGCCAAGAACCGCGAGGAGGACATTGACGAGAACCTGGACAGTGCAATATCGAAGCGGATCGCGAACCTGAAGCGCGTGGATGCCACGGACGACGAGATCCGCGCTCGCCTCGCCAATCTGAGCGGCATGCCGCATGACCGCCAAAGGAACTACGACAAGAAGGACCTGCTGCTCGCCACGGACCAGAGGAACGACCAGGAGAAGATCCGCGATCTGCTCGAGCAGTTCATGGGCGAATCGCAGCTGGACCAGCGCGTCGACCAGCAGCGGGACGATGCCATTTCGGACATCGAGCGCCGCCTGCGGGCTCTCCGCGATGCGCCAATAGACACGGGCTTGGGAGGCCTCCCAAGCATCAGCACGCCCAGCGACAACGAGGAGGACGAGAACGACGAAACAGTTCTGCAGAACACAGTGAAGAAGGTGAGTCCTTATTTTATTTATCAACTTTTTTGTACTACTTCCCCATCCAAACAGTACTTGGACGAGGCAAACTTGCCCGCAGTCGCCGGCGATGAGCAGACGCAACTGTCAAGTCAAGTTCCGAGCAGTAGCGCCGCCGTGGAGGAGCTGCCTTGGTGCAATATCTGCAACGAGGACGCCGTCTTCCGCTGCCAGGGCTGCGATGGCGAGCTGTTCTGCGGGCAGTGCTTCAAGGAGTGCCACGACGACGACGAGGAGTACCGCCAGCATGTCAAGGTCAAGTACAGTGCTCCGCCCAAGTTTAAGGAAAATCACTTCTAATCGAGAGTCCGGGCTTTGTTAATGTGTTTATTTAAGTTAATTTCAAAGTAAAAGAATAACTATTATTAGCTGTAAATGTTTATAAACTTAATTGACTGACATTTGCCTTCTCTCTTCGATCGGTGCAGTGATTAGTGCCGTCTCTTTTTTTCCATTCCGCTTAAAGCTCCGTATGGAGTAGAGCTACATTTTCGAAACGCTGTGAGAGTGAAAGAGATGCCTATAAGATTTCGAGCACGGATAAGATAAATACTAAAAAATACTAGAACACAAGCATTAGGTATTCATTTAAAAAAATAAAATAAAAGAATAACTATTATTAGCTGTAATTGTTTATAAACTTAATTGAATGACATTTGCCTTCTCTCTTCGATCGGGGCAGTGTCTACTGCCGTCTTTTTTTTTCATTTCACTTAAAGCTCCGTATGGAGTAGAGCTACATTTTCGAAACGCTGTGAGAGTGAAAGAGATGCCTATAAGATTTCGAGCACGGATAAGATAAATACTAAAAAATACTAGAACACAAGCGTTAGGTATTAAAATTCGGATAAATATTCCTTAAAAATGAAACAAAAAAGAAAACATTCATCACCTTAGTTTCCTTTTATTTTGTCTATATATCTAGGCAGCAGGTGCTCCGCCGCGTAGGGATCAAAGGAGAACATCTCGAAGAACTTGTCGCGACGCGTGCGAAACACTCGCGGATTGCGGCACAAGTTGGCGAGCGTCTTGACGAGGGCATTCGATGTGTTGTACAGGTTGTCCCTGGGGTAGATCTCCGGGTAGACGAGCTTGTTGGGCGCGAGGGGATAGCAGCCGCAGTAGGTTGCCTCCAGCATGGCCACGCCGAAGAACTCGTGGTCGGCGGTCGAGATGACAATGTCGCCGGAGAGCAGTGTCCGCACATAGTCCTCCCGGGACAGGGCTCCGCAACTTATGAGCTTGTCTCCCAGCTTCTCCTGCAGACGCTCGAAGGCCTGCGGCACCGTTTCGTAGCTCTCGCCGCATATCGTCACCCTGAAGTCCACGTTGCGCTCGTTCAACGTGAGGAGCACTTCCGCCAGCAGCTCGGGATTCTTGTCGTGCTCCCAGCGATGAGGCCAGACCAGATGCAGGCATTCCATTTGGGGGGTATTCTCCAGCTCCAGCCTTTTGGGGAACTCGCTGAATCTGACGGGGAAGTACAGGACCTCGCACTTGGACTCCACCTTCGCCCGAATGTTCTTTATCCGGAAATCGGGCTGAATGTTCAGGAAGGGCTGCACATTGTCCAGAAAGGAGCTGCGATTGAAGTGGGAATTGAAGAGCACCGTGTCGGCCACGAGACTGAAAGGGAGGATCGTGAGTTTAAGAACTTGTCGCAGCCGGAGGAAGCACTTACCAGGTGAGGATCTCGTTCAGTCCGTACTGGCAGTCGCGGGTCTTTACCTCGCGCACGGGATAGACGAGCTGGTTCTCGTGGAAGTACACGATCTTCCGCAGGGCGGCCAGGTCGGGGCGCAGCCCCACCAGCTCCGCCAGGCCGAGCACGGAGCTGGCGAAGAGCACCGTGTACTGGTGCTCCAGCGGTATCAGCTGCGAGAAGTACAACGCCGAGGTGCGGGCCCGCCAGTGCCACTTCTTGGCTGGGAGGCTGAAGAGCTCATATTCGGTGGGATCCAGACCTGGGAGCGAGGAGTTCAAGGATTAGCCGGGGGCTGCCGAGGATCCATTTCATTTGCATGGCAACCTACGATCGATGACGGCGGTAATCAGCTGCTTGTGGCTGCCGCCGTAGAACGGCTCAATGATCAGCACGTGTGGCTTGGCAGACATATATATTTATATTTCTAAATTTTTAATGAATTAAATGTGTGGTTTATTAACTTGTCAAGTTAATAACGAAACTTGGTTGATATTGCAATATGGTCCCACTGTTTCCGATAGGTAGGTTGCTAGGTATTTTCCAGCACGCCAGCTGGTCACACTGGCCTTTGATTACATTATATAAAAATAAGTAGGAAATAGCATGATTCGAACAGCTATTTCTCAATTAATGGGCCTCAGGTTGGTATCAAAAGCAACGCACATGGTGTAAAGAAACACTCTTTATAATTTAATGTTCGTTTCATCATTGCAGGCCCAGCGGTGGCCTGCTCACGCAGGTCCGCGACAAGGGCCACCTGAGCCGGCCCCGGCTCCGGAATCCGCAATGGTTTCTGCGCAAGGAAGTCACCGTAAGTCACAAAAACTGACTGAAAAATTCCACTTGAAACCAATTGATGTTTCCAACAGAATCGGGGCGACTTGGTGACGGCGGAGAATAAGCATTTCATCAACGATCTTGTCCACGAGGGCTTCGGCGCTCCCGCGCTCATCAAAGGTGTCCAGACCTACGAGCAGAATCTGATCAAGACGCGGGACCTGTCGACGCCGCCGCAGGCGTGGACCCCACAAATCAGGCGCTGCGGCGTGATAGCCCGCAAGATTGGCCAGTATCCGCTGTGGCTGAAGAGCGGCGAGCGGATACGGACCACCCTGCTGCAGGTGGTGGACAACCATGTGATCAAGTACATACCCCCCGAGGAGTATGTGGCCAAGAAGCTGCCGGGCCGGCAACAGGAGCCCGTGAACAGGCGCGGCTGCCTCATCGTTGGCTCCGAGAGCACGAATCCCGTGCTGCTCACGAAAGAGTACTCTGGCCTCTTCCGCGACTCGGGAGTCGTGCCCAAGAAGAACCTGGCCCGCTTCTTTGTCTCGCCCGAGGCTGCCCTAGTGCCCGGCACTCCCCTCAACGCCAGTCACTTCCGTGTCGGCGACTTTGTCGATGTGCGCGGAAAAACGTAAGTATTTTCTGTTGATTTCCTTTAAGTTTAATTTATTAATAATTTAATTATTCTCGTGAAGCGTCGACCATGGCTTCCAGGGCGTGGTGAAGCGTCACGGCTTCAAGGGCATGCCCGCCTCGCACGGCGTCACCAAGACGCATCGTCGTGCGGGCAACATTGGCGGCGGCGGCGAGAAGGGTCGCGTCTGGCCCGGCACACGGATGCCCGGGCACATGGGCAACCGGTGGCGCGTGATCCGGGGCCTGCGCATCTGGCGCATCAACTCCAAGTACAATGTCATGTGGGTGCAGGGCAGCGCGGTGGCCGGTCCCACCAATGGCCTCGTCTACATCTACGACACGATCCTGCCGCTGCGCAGGCACCAGGAGGCGCCGCCCTTTCCCACCTCCTACGAGGACTCCAGCGACGATGTGTGGTACGACAAGGTGCACAACTTCAAGGACGAGTCCATAGTGTACGAAAAGGAATAGCTGCAACGTAATAATAATAAATTTCAAATATTCGATATATATCGGCGCCTTTTCTGAGGCATTTTGTGGGGAAGAGTCCCAAGGGCACACTTTGGAAGTGTGCTTTTTATAGAACGCGCTAATTGGAAGTAAATCGGAAGTACAATTATTAATAAAAGTTAATTCCCGAGAAGTTCTTCTGACTTTAAGAGCAACAAAGCGGCGAATAAATCGAATTTAAGGCAAACCTGTATTTAGTATTTGGAGATTTTTTAGGGCGAAAGCCAAATCTGGCATCTGGCAACACTGGCTGATGTTTTTGCAGCTGTAATCGGGGTTGTGGCTATCGGTACGGAAGAAAATTGTGTCCTTAAAAATTTCCAAATGAACTTGTTATGTTCTTAATTTCCCTGTTTTGATTAATGTAAATGAAGGCGAAACAATAAACACTGTCTGTCTGTTGCCCTGTAATGCACAGTCGCGCTTTGCCCGAATCGTTAGTGGAAAATGTATGATTCAATTTTTATTTGTTGCCTTACTGCCGACGACAGAGAGGAGATAGAGGCGGAGCTGGGAGAGCGGAGAACGGAGAACCGAGAAGTAGAAGTGGAAGAAGTGTGCCGTGCCTCCGTTCCAGAGGAGTATACGTGCGGATGTATGGGTGATTCATGGCTAAGCCCACGACGGCGACGGGGCTGAGTTGAATTTTTCGCCTGTTTATCGTTCGTATCGGGAATCGGGTATCGGGAATGAGGAATGGGTATGCCTTCGGCTCCGTGTCTGTGCCTGTGTCTGTGCCTGTGTCTGTGTGAATAGCCGAAGCGGACCCCGGGGGGGGGGGCAGGGTGGGCTGAGCTGGGCTCCCAGCATCTTGTGTGTGCGTGTGCGAGTGCGAGTGCGTGCAAGTGTTGGTGTTAGTGTGTCTCTGTCTCTGTCTCTGTCTGTGTGCGTGTCTGTAACCCCCGTTTGCGCCGCTCAGTCGGTCGGCGGGGGTGGGTGGTGGTCTCCGGTCTCTCCGTGGTCCGACGATGACACGGTGCCCGATCCCGGTGCACACCGCAAATAAATATAAACAAATGTGAGCAATTAGCACCCCTCGCAAGGGCAAGGGAGTGTCGCCGAAACATGTCCTCCTCCTCTCTACTCTTTTGTTGTATTCTGCGGTGCCACTTCAGAGCTGTCACCATTTTCCGACACTCCTTCACTTCATGCGGGACCCTTCTTTGTCTATCCCGTGTGCGGAGGCGAAGTGTACGGAAACGGAGCCGGAGACGGAGTCTAGTCCCAAAATTTAGGCTGAATTTTGAGGTGTGGTCCCGGGGAAGTTGTGAAACCTTTCAGAGGACAGGCCCCCATCTGTTTTAATTCAATTTGGAATTTATTTTTGATTAATTTGTTCAACAGGAAGTTAAGAAATACTCTTAAAAGTTTTTCTATATTTTAAGCTGCTGATAAATCATAAAAAACAGTGCTTATAAATATATATATACATGTTCTATTATAAATACATATTTCTTTATAAATGTGAACCAACGTATTTCGATAACCAAGCTTTGTTTAAAAATGAAACTTCTCTCTTACACTTTTTATATAAATATTTCCAGCTCTTAATTAATATAAAGCTTCTGTTTTATCAGTACTAAAATATGTTTTAAAACCTCTAGAAAAACATATATATTTCCGAATTAATATGACTCAAAACAGAACTTGATTGCATTTAGTTTATATCCATTAAAAACTAATATTTCCATATAAATATGTATTAAAGTTAAGATCTGTTTATCTGAATGAAAACTGAAATAAATATAAATACATTTTAGAGGAAGAGGGTTCCAAAACACACACTTTATATATATATATTTTCCCTTTTTAAACCTAGTTCAAGTGCCTGGAAATAGAATCCTCATGCATATCTTTATCTAGGAATTTCCATTTAAATCAGATTGTGTTTTTAGGTTGCTTTTAAAAGAAGAATCTACAAGGTTACCTTATAGACTGTTCTTTTTATTTATAAGAATCCGTTTATTTCGATTCCTTTCTGCTTTACTTATCTTGAGCTCTTGGGTTTATTGCTCCCTTGAAGGTCCCGAGTTTAGGTCGTCAGTAATGTTATTTACAATTATTCAACAACTTTTACTTTCTTCTTATTTTACAGTAATCTACAGAAATTTGTATATATTTACTCGTAAAATTAACAAAATCTTTGCTTGTTCCCCATCCACACCACAGTCCTGCTCCGGAAGCCCAATGAAATCAATAGAGCCTGCCGCCATCATTCCCTCGAATAAGCGCCCAGGAAAGCCCATCATCCTTGCTATACGTGGCCAGCAGTAAGCGGAGTTCGGACGATCTACAGATCCCCCCCAGAACCGCATCCATTCAGCACTTGATCGAGCGTGTGGACCTTATGGCGGATCTAATGCATTTGGGCAATGTAGACGTTGTCATTCAGGATCAACCGGGATCGCCGACGGACGATGCCAACCTGGCTGCCTTGGGCGGCATGAGCGGCTTGGGCGTCATGATGGCCGGCGGCGGCATTGATTTGGCGGATTTGGCACAGGAATTGGATCAAGATGAGTTCGATGGGCCGCACATGCTCAATGGTAAGCAGCAGCTTAACTAACTCCTCCAGCTGCATGATGCAACACTCTTCTTCCAGGGGAGCGTCCAGCCATCATTGCGCCGCCCGAGAGCGAGTGGTACCACGGACGACTCGATCGCTACTCCGCCGAGTCTCGTCTGCGGGGAAGCAGTAAGCTGGGCAGCTATTTGGGTGAGTTGTCTGTTAAATTATAAACAAAATTATACATTTTCACTCACTAATTATTGGTGCAGTTCGCGAGAGTGACCGCAAGCCTGGCTCCTATGTCCTCAGCTATTACGGACGCACCGGGATCAACCATTTCCGGTAAGTACTTGGAGACGCACTTCTCTGTTTCGAAATATACATCTTCCTTTAGGATAACGGCCGTCTGCGGCGACTTCTATATTGGCGGGCGGCAGTTCATCTCGCTGAGCGACCTCGTCGGCTACTATACCTCATGCAGCGACCTGCTGAAGCGGGAGCGTCTAGTCATACCCGTGGCACCGCCGGAGCCGGTTAACGACAAGAAGCGCGTGGTCGCCATCCTGCCTTACACCAAAATGCCCGAGACGGACGAGCTGAGCTTCCAGAAGGGCGACATATTCTTTGTGCACAACGACATGGGCGACGGCTGGCTGTGGGTGACCGCCCATCGTACCGGCGAGCAGGGGATGATATTCCGTGAGCTGGTCGACGACCTCGACGTGTCCATCGATCCGAATACCGTGTTCCCCTGGTTCCATCCGAATTGTACAAAGAACGAGGCCGTCGATATGCTCGTTAAAGGTATCAAGTCTTGTAGTTTTGACTCTCCAACTTATGATTATGATTTCCCCGTTTCCAGCTGGACCTGGAAGCTTCCTGGTTCGTCCCAGCGACAACTCGCCGGGCGACTACTCGCTCTTCTTCCATATCAACAACCAGATCCAGCGCTTTCGCATCGAGAAGAAGGGCGTGCGGTACTTGATGGGCGGACGGACGTTCGAGTGCCTGGACGCGGTGATCAATCGCTATCGCAAGGAGCAGATCGTGGAGGGGCACTCGCTGAACCATCCGGTGGTCAACGGCATCCAGCCGGAGTTCAATCAGCAGTACGTGGTGGAGAAGGCCGCCGAGAAGATCTATGCCACGCTGCGCGAGTGCCGCGACCAGATCGGCCTCAAGAAGATCAAGGGCATCAAGCACCACGGCCACTTGAACAAGAAGTCGGACAAGACGGCCAAGTGGAAGCAGCTCTACTTTGCTCTGATCAACGACGGCTCCGAGACGCAGCTCTGCTTCTACGACAATCCCAAGAAGACCAAACCCAAGGGCCTCATTGACCTCTCGTGCGCGTATCTGTATCAGTGCCATGACTCGCTCTGGGAGCGGCCCTACTGCTTCCAGATCGTGGAGCGGGCCCTGCCCTGCCTGGCCACGGTCACGTACCTGTGCGCGCCCAGCCAGGAGAGCTACGTGGAGTGGATCAACGCCCTGAAGGCCCAGTGCGACTCGCAGCTGAGCCGCGCCCAGAAGAAGGTCTCCCGCCTGCGCGAGCTGCGCTGCCTCAACCTGCACGTGCTCGAGGCGCATCGCCTGCCATTCAAACTAGTGCCACATCCCTATTGCAGTATTTCGCTCAACCAGGTCAAGGTGGGCAAGACGCGCGTCAAGATCGCCCCGGAGCCCGTCTGGGAGGAGGAGTTCGTCTTGGAGTAAGTATCAAGTATCGAGTATCTTGCCTTAACTGCAATATTTAATTCCTCTGCTTACAGTGACGTTCCGCCGGACGTTGTCTCCCTGACCATCACCTTAGTCTCGCGCGGCAAGCGCGGCAAGGACTCGGAGGTGGCCGAGCTAACCATCGACTTGTCCAGCCTTAAGAATGGCCAGGAAACCGAGGGCTGGTACCAGCTCACCGGCATGACGCCCATGGGCGAGTGGGGCTCGCTGCGCCTGCGCATGCGCTATCTGGACGATCTGATCATGCCCTGCGAGGAGTACAGCCCCCTGCAGCAGCTGCTCCTCGAGTCCGAGCTGTATGCGGTGAAGGCTCTGGCCGAGCTCTGTCACAACGACCGTGTGCCCTTGGCCACGGCCCTGCTGCGGGTGTTCCGGCACGAGAAGCGTGAGACCGAGCTGATACGGACGCTGTGCCAGGCGGAGGTGATGCGCGAGAACGAGACGACGACGCTCTTCCGCGGCGCCTCGCTGGCCACGACTCTGATGGATCTGTACATGCGGACCGAGTGCAACGGCTTCCTGCAGTCGGCGGTCAGCGAGACGGTGCAGCGGATTCTGGAGAGCAAGCAGTCGGCCGAGCTGAATCCCACGAAAATGGACGTCAACGACGATGCCTGCACAAACGCCGAGTTTCTCCTGCAGATCCTCGACCTCGTCACCCAGTCGATCTTCACGTCGCCCGACGCCTGTCCCCGCAACGTGCGCTACATCTGCAACTGCCTGCAGAAGGCGGTGATGGCCAAGTGGCCCACGGAGCGGCTGGTGCGCACCCGCGTCGTCTCCGGGTTCATATTTCTGCGCCTCCTCTGCCCGGCGCTCCTCAATCCGCGCCAGTTCGGCCTCGTCAGCGAGACGCCGCCCATGGCCGCCACCCGTTCCCTAGTCATGGTCGCCAAGTGTCTGCAGAATCTGGCCAATTTGATCGAGTTCGGAGGCAAGGTAGGAGAGAGCTGAGAGAGAGTTTCCTGCAAATCAAAATCATTAATATATTGTTATATATTTTATAGGAACAATACATGGAGGTTGTGAATCCGTTCATTCTGAAGAACAAGGAACGCATGATTGTCTTTTTGGACCAACTGTCGTTGGTAACAGATCCGAATCCGCCGCTGGGCATTTTTGTCGACCAAAGCATTAATCACAATTCGCAGGATACAGGTGAAAGTCATTTGAAATTGATTACTAATCAAGGTATTGATGTTGATTTCCCTTTTAGGACGCGAGCTGGCCACGCTGCACCACATCTGCGTGTCGCATTTACAGGAGCTGCACGAACTATCCAACATAATCTCAATTAAGAAGCTCGTCACCGTCACCGACATGCTGACCAAGCACAAGCTCAAGTACCGCGAGATGATCAGCTAAGACCGCCTGCGAGCTGCGAGCCCTCTTCTTACATCTATGGATTTATACATACATATACCTTTTATAACGATATTTATATATATATATATATGCGACAATATATATATATATATGTATACTATTAGAGTACATAAAGCGCAAGGGCCAAACTCATAAACAATTGGTTAAATCGTTTTGGAATAGCGAAAACAAAGTCATTTACATAAAAGAACCCAATGCATTTCCATTCTGTGCGAAATGGAGTAATATTTAACTCAGCAACAGCAGCAGCAGCAGCAGCGGCATGCTATATTTATTTATTTTTTACTATTATTATTATAAAAGAAAAGCTGAAGCAAACAAGAGAGAGAACAAGTCAATATTCAGTGTGTGAAGCTACAGAAATAAACTAATGTGAAGATTCTAATCAAAAAACTTGAAAGGTTTTTTCGTTACCTAAATGGGGATCTCAATATCATGTGGAACATGTGAGCGTTACGCATCTTACTTTCCTTTGTTATGGTGCTTTTCTCTAATGTTACTTGGTTACACATTTTAAAAGTTGAGTAGATCATGGAATTCTGAATAAACATAAAAAGCTAATTTTTTGATTGATTTAATGATTTAAATGGAGGATCGGAATATATATTCTTATTCATTTCAGACCTTTAATTTGCATTCTTTTAAACGATATTTATTATATATTTATTTGAACTGAAGTTTAAAATTATCATTACTTAGTCAAAAGAGCATTAATTTCAAATCGGAAAGCTTTATGGTTAGATCAACTCGTCTGTTGATGCTTTATCGGAAATCGGATCGGAAATGACTCCTTCGGTGATTTGAATATATATAATGCCCAAGGAATCCCCACTTTCCCTTCGCATGCATCTGCAATCCCAGAATAATCCGTGGTTAGTTTACATTTTATCGTTTGAATTTATTATTTTATCGCCTAATTAAAAAAAATAAACAATTTTCAATTGTTAATAGAATTGTACATTAATAATAATAACAAGTGCTAGCACCGCAACCTAACGCCGCCCTCACGTGCTCGGCGCCAGATTCAATAAGCTGCAAATAGTCGGCTCAATGGGCGGAACCTGCTTGTCCTCGTGGTGCTGCAGCAGCTTGAAGATGCCAGTGCCAATGCCAGCCGGCATGCCCAGGATAATGCGCTCCGAGACTCCATTGATGGCATCCGTCTGGCCGTAATACGCAGCATCGAACAGGTGATCCGCCGTCTTTTCAAACTGAAAAAGGTAAGAGAGGACACACAATGAGTACAGTAACCTTAAGTTACGAGTAAAGAGAACATAGCGAGTAGAGAAAGATAAGCGAATAAAGAAAGATAAGCGAGTAAACCGCAGAGAATTCAGCGAGTAAAGATAGTAAAGTAAAGAGATTTTAAGCGCGCAGAGACTAACTCTAACTAAAGCACGCCTTACCGATGCCAAATTGAAGACACTCTCCCGCATCTTGGCCAGGCCATGCCGCGTGATGCCCAGCACCTCGCCGCGGGCCGTCATCTGGCTGGCGAGGAGCATGATGTGCCGCCAGTCGACGCTCATGCCGTGCCCCTCCATCACCTCGGTGATCTCGCTCATGATAATGGTGCGTGCGGCCTCAATGCCCAGCGTCTGGTATATTTCACAGATGTTGTTGCTGCGCGTCTTCTCCCCGATTACGCCATATGTGGCAATGACGTCCCGCAGGCCGTAGCCCTCGATGCAGAGCTTGTAGGTGGGCGGCTGTCGGGCATCGTCGACGGCTATGACGGCGCGCGCAATGTTCGGCAGACCGGACACCACCACAGTCTGCAGGCTGAGCGCCAGACGGGCCAGCTCCGCGTTTATGGTGGCCGTCCGCGTGGCCTCGACGCGCACAACGATGCCGGAGATCTTGAGAGCGACCTCCACCTGGGAGGGCTTGACGCGCAGGCGAGACCTCAGGATGCTGGCCACGATCGTGTCGAGGCTGATGTTGAGGCCCAGCAGCTTGATGCGCGCCATATCGACGCCGATGGCAATGTAGCAGCTGCGCGGCCGGCACACGATCTCCACGTGGGACGACAGCTCGCCCAGCGTTGTCTTCTCGATGCGCGCCTTCACCTGGCGGGCATACTCCATGCTCTGGTTATTCTCCAGCTCGGCCGTTATAATGGGCGTCGATATGGTCTTGGTGGCATTAATAATCTCCACAATGCGCGGCACACCCTGCGTTATGTTCATCGAGGCAACGCCCGCGAAATGGAAGGTCTTCAGGGTCATCTGTGTCCCAGGTTCGCCGATACTTTGGGCCGCAATGGCGCCCACAGCCGTGCCGGGCTCGGTCACGGCGCGGTTGTAGCGATCGTTGATGCGCCGCAGAAACTCCAGCATCTGCTCGGCCGTGAGGCATTCGATCTGGTGGCACAGCTCCCGGTGTCCCGCATACCGCTTGTGCAGCAGCTCGATGCGCTTGGACACAATGGCAAGGTGTTTTCTGTGAATGAATGGAATGCTTTAAGCTGTAGTCTCTAGTCTCTTCTTGCACTCACCTAACGTCCTCCTTAAAGTCCTCGCGAGCCTTGGCAAACTCGTCCGTCTTTAGGAGCTGCTCCAGGACCTCGGGAATTTCGGCGCCCACCAGCGGACGTTGCTCCACGCCGCGTGGATGCTGAGCCCGGAGATTGTCGTACTGATGGACCAGGTCGACGGGCTTGTTGCGCGTCTCCATGGAGACGGGATCGAGGCCATCGCCGCCGTAAATGGTGTCCACCATTTCGTTGACGGCATTCCGGACCGTGCCGTCGTAGTGCACCACCAGATCCTCCAGGCACTTGACCAGCCGTCGCTGCAGGTAGCCCGTCTCCGCCGTCTTCACGGCCGTGTCCACCAGGCCCTCGCGACCGGCCATCGTGTGGAAGAAGAACTCCGTGGGCGTCAGCCCCGAGTAGAAGCTGTTCTGCACAAAGCCCCTGGCAGCAGGAATGGCAGCTACGAACGAGAATGAATTGAATTGCTGAAAGATTGCTGAAAGATGTCCACTTACAGTGCCTCTCGAAGTGGGGCAGGGCACGGTCCTCGAACCCATTGGGCACCCGCTTGCCACTGATGGCCTGCTGGCCCACGCAGGCAATCATCTGGGATATGTTGATGTTGGAGCCCTTGGAGCCGCTGAGGGCCATTATCAGGGCGCTGTTCGTGGGATGCAGCTCGGCGAAGCAGGTCTTGGCCGCCTGCTCGCGGATGCCCGACAGCTCGCGCAGCATCACCGCCTCCAGGGTCTCGGCCGGCGTGCACCCAGGCTGGCTCTGCAGGGTGCCGTTCTTGAGTCGCTCGATATACTCATTGCACTTGGCGTAGCCGCGCTCCAGCAGCAGCTCCTTGTGCTGCAGCAGCTTCTTGCTGGGCGTCACGTCGCTAATCCCGAAGGAGAAGCCACGGTTCTGCAGGAAGTACGAGGCAATCTGAGGAGGGGAAATATCAATTTAATTTATTATTTAAATTGAATTATTGAATGAAAATTAACAGTTATTGCAGTAAACATTTCAGACGTGATATAAATATATAAATAGATGCCTGATAAAGGCGAGCACGAGCTGGTTGATTAATTACCAGCAATCAGTTATCAGTTATCTTTTCAAAGAAAGGAAGTTACGATACAGATCTCATACATATATACTCCTGATCTTCGTGTACTTGCTGCCTGAACCTATTCAGCTGGCTGGGATTGTGCCATGTGAGGTAAGCCGCCTCCTCCTGCCGCACACTCTCTGATCGAACGGCCGTCAACACTTTAAAGGTAACTGCAAATACAATGCGGCTATTGAATACCCTGCACTCGAGTCCCATAACCAACATTTTGTACATAAAAAACGAACAAGAAGCAGAAAATGTGGTTCCCTTTCACAAATAGAATGTGCCTCAAGGCTTATTATGATCATGTTCCGAGAAGCAATTAATATACACAAGCTATTGGCCATATAAACTACACTCCGGGCAGTGGCAGTATCCAGCGAAGCAGACCGAAGTAATTTTAGCAGTAAGTAGTTAATCTTATCACGAAATTCAGTCCAACTCGCATTCTTTAAACAATTTGCGCGAAATACAGGAGGAGAGATAACATGAAGGGTGACAAGTGACAAATATAAATTAAAACAATTGTCTGGCTACCGACAGAGCCCAAACAGAGCCATGAATGTCAAGGAGGGAGCTGTTAACAACGGAAGGTCCTCGAGCCTCCAACTCCTGCTGCTGCTGCTATTGGCAGTGGCTGCTGTGGAAGCAGCGCCGCCAGCAGAAAGCATCGTAAGTCATCAGGTCAAGCGTCACATTTCGTTGGCTCACTAAATTGTTAATCTACGCAGCAAGGTCGCATCATATCGGGAAGCCAGGCGGTGGCCGGCCAGTTCCCCTGGCAGGTGATCCTCAAGCGGGACGAGTGGGATGACCTGCTGTGCGGCGGGTCGGTGATCTCCGCCAATTGGGTGCTGACAGCGGCCCACTGCGCCTATGGCCATACGTCGCTCTTCCTCATCTTCGGCACCATCGAGCTGAACGACGAGCAGGCCCTGAACATGACGTCCAGCACGTTCTTCGTGCATCCCAACTACAACGACAAGATGAACAACGATGTGGCCCTGATCCAGCTGCCGCAGCCGTTGGTCTTCTCCAGCAGCATTCAGCCCATCGGCCTGGTGACGTCCTCCCAGAAATCGAACAACTTTGTGGGCACCTCGGCCGTCGTTGCCGGCTACGGGCTGATGGATGACGAGTACCTCGACTATTCGCAGACGCTGATGTACGCCCGCGTGACGGTCATCGATAACGGCGAGTGCCTGCCCATCTTTGGGGCCGCCGTTGTCCTGGACTCGACGCTGTGCGCCGAGGGCTCCGACGGCAGCAACATGTCCATTTGCAGCGGCGACTCCGGCGGTCCCTTGATCATGTACAACTCCAGCACCGGACAGTGGCAGCAGATTGGCATTAACTCCTTCGTGGCCGAGGATCGATGCACCGCCGGCTACCCCTCGGGCTATGTCCGTTTGACCTCGTTCCTCGACTTTATTGCCGAGACCACGAACATCGTCTTGGACAATTGAATGCGGATTTAATGTAATTAATAAAAACACACACCAAGGCGTATACGAAAAAAAAACCCCGAGAGATAATGTGCTTCTTCGCTCTTTTGATAACAAGCGCGAAAGATAAACCGAGGAAAGTAGCGAGAAATTCAAGAAAGAACTTTAACTTTATGCCAAAGATATCGTGTGTCGATATTTCACACAAAAGTTGTAGATTTACGGAACCAAATTGGTCGGTAAAAGGAGTCAAGTAAATTAAATTTTGTTGTTTATCGTTGATATCAATATTTTAACATACAACACGATACTTTTCGATATTTAAAATTGCGATAAATCCAACTTTTGCATGATATTTTCTACATATTGTATCCCTTTTCTCTCAACACAAATATTTTAAGCAAAAGTTGTTGATTTGTGGAACCAAAATAGTCGGTAAAAGGAGTCGAGTAAATTAAATTTTGTTGTTTATCGTTGATTTCGATACTTTTCGATATTTAAAATTACGATAAATCAAACTTTTGCATGACATTTTTCTACACATTGTATCCCTTTTCTCTCAACACAAATATCCAACTTGTAGATCTTTAAATAAGAAAAAATCTTGAATAATACGAACCCTCGCCAGTCGCCACATGGCCTTGGTGGCGTACGCCTCTCCAAAGTCCCTGAGGAGCAAATAGAAAATGCACTGCTTTGTGCCCGAGCCCATGGTGGCCTTGTCCATGACACCGCACATCAGCTCCGAGTTGCGTATGTGAATCCCTGCGAGAAGGGGGAATCAGAACATGTTACTTTCCATCAACGATTGAGTTACTTACAGGAGTCGTTGCTGCACAGATCCATGTTGCCCGTGTAGTTGCGCCCCTTGTTGACCATGTTGAGGCGGACGTGGGAGGCGCTGTTTGGGCGCATCAGCAGGCTGAACATTTGCTTGCCGGTCCACAGGCGGCGCGGCTTGAGCAGGGCCGGCGGCGGCAGCTCGATGCGCATGGTGGAGTCCTCGGCGGCGATGAAGCAGGCGGCCAGCTGCATGGCCTCCTCCTTGGTGAGGAAGACCTCCTTTTGGGTGAGCAAATAGCCGCCGGTGATAAAGTCCTGGGTGGCGGCAATCAATATCTCGCCGTTCTTGGGCGTCACCAGGTTCGACTGGTTGCCCATGAGTATGAGGGCCTCCGCGCGCGCCTCCTCCGTCTGCGGCAAGTGCAGGTTCATCTCGTCGCCATCGAAGTCGGCATTGTAGGGCGTGCAGGCGCACTCGTTGAAGCGGAACGTCCGCTGCGGCTGCACCTTGGCGCGGTGGCACATAATGGACATCTTGTGGAGCGACGGCTGGCGGTTGAACAGCACAATGTCGTCGTCGCGCAGATGCCGCTCGACAATGTCGCCGCACTTGAGCTCCTGCGCCACCTTCTCCCGGTTGCCGTAGGCGAGGTACTTCTTGAAGCTGGAGCCGCGCTGCTGCACATAGTTGGCCCCCGGATGCTGGCCGGGCCCGTTCCGCACCAGCTGCCGCATGTGGCGCATATTCGCGGGATTCACGCGCTCCGGATAGGTGAGGATCTTCGCCACACGCACCGGAACGCCCACCTGATTGATCATGAGATTGGGATCCGGCGAGATGACGGTGCGCCCGCTGAAGTCCACACGCTTGCCGGACAGGTTGCAGCGGAAGCGTCCCTGCTTGCCCTTCAGCCGCTGCACCAGGCCGCGCGTCGTCTTCTTCGGCGCCATGTTGATGGGAATGCCGCTGATCTCGCTGTGAAAGTACAGCGCCACATGCAGCTGCAGAAAGTCCCAGTCCTCGTGGATGAGCTCGATCTTGCCGCCGGTGGCCATGTGCCGCTGAATCACATCGTTAATGAGCAGGATCTCGCTCTGCTTCATCGTCAGGTCGTCCTCCGTGGTGCCGGCCTTCACCTCGGACAGCACGGACGGCCGGATGCAGGCGGGCGGCACGAACACGCGCGTCACAATCAGATGCCTGGGATGGGCGTCGCGGGAGCACATTCCCAGCAGCGCCACATCGCTCTGCGGTATCTGCTCGAACAGGTCCAGCACATTCAGAGGCGTTAGCTCCTCCGCCGTGCTGTGGCTGCCCAGCGTGAGATTGAGGTCGCGATTCGCCTCCGTGGAGCGGAGCATTTCGTTCATGTTGCTGGTGAACACGGAGTCCACCTTGCGCCCCTTGTACGGATCGTGCAGGATCTTGAGCAGGCCGGGCCCCTTCTTCACGCCCCCGTTGGGGGAGCCGCAGTGCGGGCACTTGGTCACCTTCTTGGCCTTGGCCAGCATCTGGACGTGGAGGGCCTTCTTGCCCAGATACGAGAAGTTCGGATTGTGCAGCTTCTTCTCGTAGACGGCCCGGTCCTCGGGCTTGAGCATCACCCGGGCGCAGGCCTTGCAGATCATCTGCAGTATGCTGATCGTCGACCGGAAGTGGCCGATGTGGAAAACGGGCAGCGCCAGGTCCAGGTACCCGAAGTGGCCGATGCACTCGTTCAGCCCCTGGCCACAGGTCTCGCACAGGGCGTCCTTCGTGCTGATGCCCATGCGCCGGTCCAGGACGCCGTACGGCACCGGCTGGCGCTGCGCCTGGTACAGGTTCTTCGAGATGATCCGCACCAGCGACTCCTGTTGGATCTCGGCCGCCCCACTGATTCCGAACTGGACATGTGAGCTGCAATGAAGGGTGAATTATGGCTAATTGGTAACGGGACAACTGTGCGCAAGGACACTTACATCTTCTTGTTCAGTGCCGAAGCACGAAATTGCTCCTTGGGCATGCTAATTAATTCAAGTCTCTATTTCTTTTCAATTAAAAATATTGCCGGTACAAATCTTAAACATGCTGCCTGCTTAGTGTGACCGGTTCCAAGCAGTTGTTATATACCAAAGCATGGTTGAGAATATACTGTTAAAATACCAACTGCAAGTGGAACCCTAGGTTGATTTTTTGAATTTCTTTACGGATCGGGGGATTCCCCAATTGAGACAGGATACAAGAAGGAAAAGCAATTTCTTGTGAAAAATCTTTAATACTTTTGGCACTTAAATCTTATCCCTGATGGTTTCAACATTTTTTCAAACGCTTCTTCTTTAAATTTACATTGCCATCAGCTTTTCGAGTCTCTTGGAACTGTCCCAGGTCAGCACAGAAAATGATCTGCAAAATGGGTAAATAAGAAACATATCATATATATATTTAATGTTTATACACTCACCGCCTGGGCCCAACCAGCGTACTTTCCGTGCAGCCTTTGAAAGTAGTTGGAAACCTCTTCGTACACCTTTTTCGTTACGTTCTTTTGGCTGCTCAGGTGCGGCAGGTAGTGCTTCTGGGCAATCCTGTATATGTGCACGTCCACGGGCACGGCCTCCAAGTGGCCCATGGACATGAGGCATATGCAGTCGGCGACTTTGAACCCAATGCCGGGCAGCTGCGCCAGTTCCTGGCGCGCCTCGTGGTACGGCAAGCTCTGGAGCTCGGTAAACCAGCTTTGGCCACCTCGCTTCTCTATCTGCTGCAGGGTCTGGGCTATAAACTTGGCGCGATAGCCGAATTTGGCGGCGCGCAGTTGAGCATTCAACTTGTCGCAGTCGATGCCTTCGAAGTTTCGAAGCGAAGGAAATGCATACTCGTCGTGGCCATTGAAGTGCCCCAGTTTGGTGCCAAAAGTTGCACAAAACCATTGGATCATTGCCGATATGCTAAAAGGAATTATTATTACAATTACAATTACATTTGCAGTGTGCAGTGTGCATTCCTTACCGCTTAATGTTGTTGTTTTGGCTGCATATGAAGCTTATTATGTTCTCCAATGGGTCCTGTGAAAGGACGCGCACCGGCTTGCCCACAAATTTGGCGAAATTCTCATCTCTGCTCGTCCATTCGGCTTGGAGCTGTTTCAACTTGAAATCGGCACGCAGGTACTTTCCTATCACAGATTTGTAGTCCACTGCGCTCCTGGACGTGGCCTCCGCGAATGCCTCGTAAGTTATGTGCGAAGGTTCCTGCTCGAGCACCCAATAGGTGTTGGAAACGACTCCACAGTACTTCGTCCTGCCGTCATCAGCTTTCATTGAGCGCCAGCTACAAAATGCGCCTTATTACTGAGTGTTTTAGTCCTGCAAGTAAGGATACCTACCGGAAGCTCTGTCCTCCCAGCAAACTGCGCTCCAAGTCACATGCCTCGGCTGGCAGCTCTATGGTTCCGCTTTGCTGAAGAGTTGCTGTCATGTCAGATGCTGCAATTGGGATCTCTGACTCAAAATACCCTTTCGATTGGGTAAAACTAGGACGCAAAGTCCATAAAACAAGTAAATTGTCTCCGCCGGCGCAGGTTTGTTTATAAATTCAAGGCAAGTGTGACCAGAGCTGTTCTGCTGTTATTACCAAACACACTTGGCCTTGAAAATCAGATTCTAGATCAGCAACTAGAATAAAATGTACAATATGAATGCTTTCAATTATGATGTATAATTAGTGCTAAAAACGAAGCTATTTTTCTAGGCCCTCGGCTATAGTTTTATTTTCGTCTTTTGAGCTTGCCATGATGCCACTTTACAAGGTGTGCCAATCAGCTTTCTCTCTCCGCTCTCCAAAAAAGGTGCTGAAAGGAGATGGAAAGAGAGCACCTTATATGCTTGCAGCATGGTGCCCGTCGTGCTTGAAACTTTGCTCGCGTGGTATATTTGAGCGGCAGAGATGCGGTCGCACTGGTTACGGCACACACTTCTCATATCAAAGGTAGCAAAAACTTAAAAACAACTGAATATGCCTTAAAAACTACGCTGGCGAACTGAAAGCGTGAAGCAGGAATAACTACTTCACATCATAACAACCAGGAGCACACGCGTCCCGAACCATGGCAGGCCTCAATAACTACTCCAGTCTAAAGTACGTACATGCATTTCGCAAAACAATCACTGCCGCTGCTGCTGACACAACAATAATAGGAACTCCGACTTCCATCCGGTGCACAGGTTCGAGGCGAAGCACGGCCAAGGTGACGAGCACGCCGAGAAGGACAAGCTGGGAGCAGGAGCAGGAGCAGTAGCCGCCGAGCTGCGTCCTTCAGCCTTCAGTCCCAAAAAGCACCTGGGCAGCAGGTAAAGTATCTTTGCATCCATTGGCTGAATTACATAAATTCCTTTGATCCAGCGAGAAGGCCATCGTGGACAATACAAGTGCCGACCAGGATGTCATTCACAAACTGCAATATCTCACTTTGGACGATCCCCTGTCGCTGCCGCTGGACAAGCACAAGTATATGGATAATCAGGAGGACGGTATGTGCACACACAATGGCTGCTCACACGCACTCATTCCAATCTCCATTCTTGCAGACACGTCGATCCGCAAGTACCTGGTGGTGGGTGTGCAGTGGGTCTCCCTGGTCACCGAGAACCTGCTGAGCCATCCGTTCATAGTGCTGCGTCGCCAGTGCCAGGTGTTCAATGCCTCGAAGCGCTACCACTTGCATCCGTTCAGCCTGCTGCCCAGCATCGTGCACCTGCACCGGCGGCAGGGCGTGACCACGCTGTGGAAGGGCGTCGGCAGCTGCCTGCTGGTGCGCGGCATGACCCTGGCCATCGACGATGTCATCTCGAAGTTCACCAGCTGGCCCAAGGACGTGGATAGTCGCACCACACTGAAGCGATTCGGGCAGCATATTATCTTGAAATGGTGCGTGAGCAATCTATCCCATCCTCTGCAAATGTACCAACCATCAACTATTCCGTTTGCAGTATAAGCATTGGCTTGGTGGTGCCCTTCCATGCCGCGTCCTTGGTGGAAACGGTGCAGAGCGACATTGCCAGCGAGAAGCCCGGACTGTTCGATGTGTTCCGCGAGGGAAGCCTCCGACTCTTCTACTGGAGTTCCCCGCAAAAGGGTCGCATGCTGCCCGCCTGGGCGCTGATCGGGCCAAGCGTCTCGTTCGGCATCACCAAGTATCTGTTCAACCTGGTCATACGCGGCATCTCGTCGCGCATCATGCGGCGACGCATAACGCTCTCCCCGGAGCAGTCCGGCGGCAAGCTGCTCGACACAACGCTGGAGCATCAGAACGCCGAGATATACGCCAGCCTGATCGCCATGCTGACCACTGAGGTGATATTCTTCCCCCTTGAGACCATTTTGCATCGCCTTCAGCTGCAAGGCACCCGAACGATCATCGACAACTTGGACAATGGCTACGCCGTGGTGCCGATCCTGACCAACTATCAGGGCGTCGTTGACTGCTACCAAACAACGATGGTCACGGAGGGCGTGGGCGGGCTCTACAAGGGCTTCGGGGCCATGATCCTGCAGTTCGTGGCCCACGTGGCCGTCATAAAGCTGGCCAAGTGGATTGTCAACCAGATAACGGAGGTCATATCCAACCGACCGCCGCCGCGAATCGTTCAGTACTACAATCTGGACGGCATTGCTGGCCACTCGGGCTCCACCACCATATCGCCGAGTGTCTCCAGCACCGAACTGGAAGCCAACAGTCTGGGACAGAGCTCACTCGACTAGCCGGCAGTGTCCAATTATTTATGAATACGATGTACATTATATGTTATAATTTAAATCTCGAAATTGTCAACTTTATTTCTCAACTGAGCGGGGTAACGCAATTCCTTTTGATTTGCGGCAAAGGAGTTGAGAAGTTAATGCTTTGCTACTTAGAGCCTCAATCTTCCGATTTGAGTTTGAATTTGAGCCAAGAGTTTCACTTTAACCATGGCTAATGGATATTCTATATTTAACTTGTTAAACAAGGTTAAAACCCAGTAATTACATTACGGTATGCTTTTTTCTGTACAAATGCTGTATGTTTGGTGGTTCAGGAATTTTATACATACAAATAGTTCACAGAAATAGCCAATAAAATCGCTTTTTAGATATAGTTTTGTAGCTGATTTGTATTCAGGTAAGTTGTCTAACTTTATAAAATACATTTTCAACAAACTTTCTCACAAAAATCTGTTACAAATAAATTGTTGAACTCAAAATATTACTCACGCTATAGTCCTGTTAATTTTTTCAAAAATCAAAAAATAAAATTTGGTAATAAAAAGAAACTAATCATATTTACAAAATAACAGAGAAGTGTTAACAACTATTTATATATAAGGATGTGCAGAATGTGATCGTGATATTTGATTTTCTTTGCTGTGACTATTTTTCAGCTTTTATTAGTTATTATTTTAAATTTATTTATATTTATAATGCTTGTTTGATTCACATGTTGATCTTTGTAGGTACACTTCGTCTTCGCTTTATTTACAAGTTTCTAAAGAATCTTTGAATATTTTGAATTTGTAAAAATAAAATGAATATAAAATAACATACTGTTAAGGGGAAGCGCCCTTCTCTGCGATTCTCATACTGTGTACTTAAGATAGGCCTTCCTCTACGATTAACATACTGTTAAGGGAAAGCGCCCTTCTCTGCGATTCTCATACTGTGTACTTAAGGTAGGCCTTCCTCTGCAAATAACATACTGTTAAGGTGAAGCGCCCTTCTCTGCGATTCTCATACTGTGTACTTAAGGCAGGCCTTCCTCTGGGATTAACATTCTGTTAACGGGAAGCGCCCTTCTCTGCGATTCTCATACTGTGTACTTAAGGTAGGCCTTCCTCTGGGATTAACATACTGTTAAGGGAAAGCGCCCTTCTCCTCGATTCTTATACTGTGTACTTAGGATGGAAAGGCTTCCCTCTGAGATTCTACATACTCTGTTGGTAAGTGCCTCTCTTTGCGATTAACATACCTAAGCGATTCCCTTTTTTGCACTTGTCACTTCCTCTTTATGGATAATTTTGTTTTTGCATAGATACTCACATAGTTAAGTTGGCTTCCTTTCTTGTTTCATTTACTGTTGACAGTTTTGTTTTCAGTGTATGCACACTTATTTAAAATGCATTCATAGACAAATTGTTGTTCGCTCCGCCGTTGATAACGCGGAGACTCGAGATCGTAACTTGAGGATGGCCAGGCACATATTTCTGGAGAAGCGATATATGTTCATGAGATGTGCATACATTTACATTTACTGAATATGTTCAGCTTATATATATTCAACGGCTGAATTCGATTCACTTTGTCAATGAGCCTTAACTGATTCAGACGCTTGTGTGGAGCAGAAAGGCCGCTATATCCTTAAAACATTTATACAGTTCACAGAAATGCAGTGCTTAAATAATTAAAGCCTAATTAATTAATTAGCAGTGTTAATTTGTACCAATCAAAATATAAAAACAAACAACCAGAAGTTCAATTTTAAACAACATAAAGCAGTTGTTAAAGAAACCACAAAAATGTCTAAGCTCTAGAAAGGTGTGTGTTTAATATATAATTATTTATGTTTTTAACTGAAAAACCTCTTATCTAAAAATATTTCCCTTTTCAGGCAATTTAAAACTAATAATTTTTGTTGAAATCGGTTCCTGGACTGGCGAAGTCTGCTAAATAATTATTTTTATGACCGGATATAGTTGGACTTCCTCCGATACTGAACAATCACAAAATGGACTCTAGCAGGAAGTCAGCGCGGAAGCGAATCAAGGACAAGGCTGGTCCGTCTGACCATGCTTTGTTGAATCCTGATTTTACGTCGAATATATTTCTCGCCTACAAGGTTAAGCTAGTTATGTGGATGGCATTGGGCTTCCAGCTTGTCTTGGTACCCATTTTTATATTGGTATTTATAATGCTTTTGTGCTACGTTATATATATTTTTAATTAAGGCCAAGAAAGTACAACTTTACTTTACTTTTAACTTTAAATTTTGTCAGAATAAAATTGCTTTTCAAAAAGAGAATAAATTCAAAAGAAATGCAGTGAGCATAAGGAAATTACCTTATACTTGATAAATGTTTAATTTAAATACATTTTCATTGTATTCTTTCCAATTATCGATAAGGCCTGATCCAGCACACAACTTATTGATATTTATATTTTTTATCGATAAAGCATAACTAAACGTTGAAAAACAAATAAACTGCTTGACTTTTGGGGTGACTTGTCTTAAGATTTTATTTGTTAAGCTAAAGCTGCGCTGCGTTTCTGGTCCTGGAAGCTGCGGAAAGTGTGTCCAGAGGATTCCCACTACGCCCTGGAATCATTCTCGGTGGCTGAACGGATTACAAGTGGCCCCCCACTCCTGCTGCGAGTGGAGGAGCCCTCGCCGGAGCGCACAGTGATGGGACGATTGTGCGGCTGGTGACGGCGGCGAGCAGGACAGGCCTCCTGTCCGCCTCCGCCTCCGACTTCCCGATCCATCCTCGGACGCACCGCAGTGTTCGAGGTGTTCGTCTTCGGGGCCTCCAGCCAGCCCTGGGACATGGCGACGGCGAGGGCCAGACCCGCCGCCAGCAGGAAGCGAATGGTGCAGTAGCTGCTGTTTATCCACTCGGCCAGGGCGGGAAACTGGCGCCGGAGCTGCCCCTCGGCGGCCCATTCGCAGACCTCGCTGAGCGCCACGAGCATCGGTGTCCAGGCCCAAACGAGCAGCAACTCCACCATGCACGTCACGACCACCAGCTCCAGCAGCAGGCGCAGGCAGCGCTGGAACAAGCTCACGGCGGAGCCAGCCGGACCGCGGATGGGGCGCCACTTGACCAGGGCCGCCAGCAGGGTGGTGGCCACCAGTGTGGACGCAGCATTGGGCACGAGCTGCACGAAGGGACTCAGGCGCTGCAGGTGCATGAACACGCCGACCAGGACGATGCCCAGATCCTCAATTGAGTCGAATTTCATTTCGAAAATACCAAATTGCAACTACTATACAAATTTATCACAATTTTACGAAAAAGTTCGAGTCGAAAAAATTACAACTGTTTTCTTTTGGAGATCTTCACACTTGCTATGCCGGAACAGTACTGAGGATTTAGGATTTAAGAGAACCTTGCTGAAAACTAAACTAAATTAAAAACTCAATGCATACTCGATGGATCATTATTTCGTGATTTTATTTAATATTTTAGAATTTTTAATTAAGGTATCACAGGTTTTCTCCCTTATTATTTGGTTTCCAAAAAAACACTTTTTGTTTTTCAGTTTGAAGCCGACTTTAGCCGATTTCCCCTCCCAGAAAACAACAAAAAGCACAGTCAAGGACTTTTGTTTTGAAATATTTTAGGAACCATTTCAATTAGGGCATTTTTAGTGTTAGCTTTCAAGTTTTTACCTAATTTTTACGTATAAATGTGTGAGAATAAAGTTAAGTTCAGGTGCAAGTTCCGTTTTAGAACCTCTTGAACTTATCAAATATATTTCTGTATTCCCAAGAAACGCTTTTAATATGTATGCTTATATCGTACGGTAAGGTACTTTCACATAAAGAATTCGTCAAATCACTCATAGATGGCGCAATATTACGATAAAAGGAGCTTGAACCGCCGACAGGTGGCACACGAAATGGTAAAACAAAAGCAGCACAAGTAAAGATATTTATATTATAATGTTATTCATTCATTGAATTATTATTATCATTATTATTCCTGGCGATTTCAATAGCTTGTTCGCTTCGATAGCAAGACTTTCGAACCATAAGAGTGACTCCTTTGGCCGCTCTGCCTGTACCTTCTACAGCTAAAAAATCCTGGCTACGATGCTCAAGATCCTCGTCTTCGTTATTCCTCCAAATGTTTCTCCTTTTGGGCTAAGCCTTGCAAGCTTAATGATTTTATGGCCCCAAAGCTCAAAAGGCTGCTTTGGTTGGGAAAAGAAATAGTCTTTAACAGTTTATTGGAAGGATGCAGGACACTGCACACTGGCTCCATAAAATATGCTATAAAAGGCACCATAAAAACTACGGTTTCCTTTACAAACAAGACGAGATTATAGCAACAGGAATTATTTCATGACTGAAAGCTCATCCTGTTAAGCTCGCCTATGGTTTGGAAACCGGAAGGATACAGGACATAGGTTTTACAGAATAAGTTATAATGTGTACCATAAAAACCATGCTTTTCTTTTTAAAAGACGCAATAAATTGAAGGAAATAAAACGAGTTTATTGCTTCAATAATTATGGCAAGACTGAAAGCAAATCCTGTAAGTTCGCCAATAGCTTAAAAAGTTTTTAAATCGTAAGGATACAGGATTCTGTAGAATAAGTTATAATGTGTACCATAAAAACCATGGTTTTCTTTACAAAGAAACAATAATTTGAAGGAAATAAATCGAGATTATAGCTGCAAAAATGATGAAAGCAAATGCTGTAGAATAAGTTTTAATGTGTTCCATGAAAACCATGCTTTTCTTTACAAAGAAACAATAAATTAGAGGAAATAAATCGAGGTTATAACATCAAAAATGATGGCAATACTGAAAGCAAATCCTGTAAGTAAATAAAACGAGATAATAGCTGCAAAAATGATGAAAGCAAATGCTGTAGAGCCCGCCTTTGCCTTTCGAGTCACCCAAAACATCAGCTCACAACCTTAGATTGTAATCAATTGTCCATGTTCTGGTGCTAGCTACTCCCAGGAAGGCGAAACATCTATACATACATACAAGCCTAGTGCCAGGACATCTGTGGAGAGCATGTCGAAGCGGCAACGTGACGGAGTCGGGGGCCCGAACAAGAAGGCCGCCAAGAACAGGTTCAAGAAGCTGGTCCGCAATGTCATCCTCAACATGCAGTGGCTGAACGAGGCCGCCGAGGAAACCGGCATCTCCCTGAACGTCAAGAAGAACGTGGCCATGTCGGTGCGCCAGAAGCGCAAGACGGGCATGATGACCATGGCGGTGAGTGGTCGATCCTCGATTCCGATCCCTGGAAGCCTAAACTTGATTGCAATTGCAGGAGAAATCCCTGCTGCGCACGCCGCACAACACGCGGACTGTCGACGAGAGGAAGAGGCTGTGCAACATTGTGGCCAACCTGGCCTGCTTCTCCAAGTTCCCGCCGGTGGGCCATGTTCCCATATATACTATATATATATATATATCCTCTGACTGGTGTCCTTGCAGAAGGTCCGCGCTCGCCTGGTGCCGCATGTCAAGTTCATGGCCGTCAACCCGGGACGCACCATCATGAAGGAGGGCGACACGCCAGTGAGCATTTATTTCATAATCGCCGGCGAGGTGGAAACCTCCAGGAATATCTACAACAAGGTTAGCTCCTGAGTCCTTGGACAAGCTATAAATTATACAAGTATATAATATACACTCTTTTCAGGCCACCAAGCTGTACGAGCTGAACACTGAGGCGATTTTCGGGCCCGGCGACTGCATCGGCGACATAGACGTGCTGGAGAACTCGCCCAGGACGAACACATACGTGGCCACATGTGAGCCCTGAGGGAGGTCCTTGTCCAATAACCCAACTATCACCTATTACAGCCAACTGCGAGCTCCTGGTCGTGTACAAGAACACCTACGAGCTGGTCCTGCAGCAGTCCATGCAGAAGCTGTGGCAGGAGAAGAAGGCCGCCCTCAAGGCCCTCGACTACTTTGCGTTCTTCAACGAAGAGCAGGTAAGTGTCATTCAGTCATTCTGTCATTCTTGCATTCTGCTTCCTGTTCCTGCTCCTGTTCCAACTCCACCGTAAACACAGACGGTGAACGCCTGCAAGTACGCAAACATACAGCAGTTCGATACTTTGGAAACGATCTACACCGAGGACGAGGGCTCCATGAGCTCCGTCTACTTTGTGCTCAGCGGCGAGTGCGTCATCCTGCAGTGCCTCCACATGAAGGTGAGTCCTGCCCGAGTCCGGCACGGGATCGAGGTGAGCCTTGCACCCATTCCTTGCAGGTGAATTTGGTCAATCGGGAGAAGGTCTATCAGCTGGCCAAGGTGTCCAGGATGTTGTCCGTGGACGACCTGACGAAGGACAAGAACGATCAGCTCTTCGATGTGCAGGACTACGTGATGACATCCTCCTCGAACGATGAGAAGGGCCAGAGCAAGACGCGGGGGGTGAGTTCTGCTCTCCACTGTTTATTCATTCATTCCATCTGATCACAATCTTGGCAGCTGCGCAAGATGGGCCTCAAGGAGATACAGAAGGGATGTGCCGATATGAACAGAACCGGAGCCCGAAGGTCCACGAAGAGCGAGGCGTCGCGCCAAAAGTCACGGAGGCACACCCGTGACCGGCTGAGGGGGGACATTGACCGGTTTGGGAAGCAGTACAACAGGAAACAGGAGCTCTACGAGCGATATTTATCGGGCCCCTTCGGGGGCGAGGGCGAGGGCGAGGGCTACGGGGAGGAGGACGACTACGATTTCTCGGATAGCCAGGACAGTAGCTACTCGCTGTCCTCCCTGTCTACGTCGTCGCTGCTCACGGACAAGAGCAGCGAAATGTTCGTGGAGAACGGCGAGACGGAGGGCTCCGAGGTGTTCACCACTCCCCACGAGTCGCGGGTCAGCGTCCGTTCGAGGGACTCGGGCGAGGAGCAGCACGGCAGGGACCGCTACGAGACGCACTTCATCGACGTGGGCTCGCTGTCGTACGGCGGCATCTTTGGGCTTGGCGAGAAGAGCGCCCATCGGGTGATCATGGCCCGGACCACGGTCCAGTGCATCCTAATACCGCGCTTCTGGCTGCTCGAGCCCCCCCAGAATCCGGGCAACTTGTGGCAGCGCAAGCGCTTCTACATCGAGTGCAACATCCCCACCCGGGAGGCCCTCTTCAAGAACTTCCTGAAGACGCGCAAGTGGGAGAAGTTCCGGCACGACTACATCCAGAATATCCTGGCCTCCACCAACCTCACCAGCTACACCAAGGTCGAGGACATTCCCATCATCAGTCGCATTGTGGAGACGGGGCCCGAGGAGGCCTGAAGTCGTCTCTCCTCCTCCTCCTCCTCCTCCTCCTCCAATATTTGTTTATATACATATACATGCTATATATTTACACGTTCGCAGGATCTTCAAATTATTACCAGTCAGTGTGCAATGCATGTGATTTCTTTCATTCACTTTCATGACGGAAGCTCCTTTTTGGGAAGCTCCTTGCTGGGATATTTATTTCACAGCTTTCCAGGGGAAAGGAAATTCTGTAGAGCTTTTGGGACAGGCCTGTGGTGAGCTAACCGAAGGAGCGGCGAGTGAGTGCTTCTGCACAAGGGGAGTGCGAGTGCGAGTGCGAGTGCGTGAGCTTCCACTCGGGCTTTCCCTTTGAGTGTCCTGCCGCCGCCTCGGATGCTCGCAGGAGAGTCTGGCCGCCAGTTCAGTTCATTACAGTTGCCAAGGATAAGCGATACCTACGTGCTCCGTGCTCCGTGCTCCGCCAGACCCAATTGTCGTCTTTCGAACAGTTCGTCGTGGTCATCGCATGCGGAATATTCGCGACAGCCAGTGCCAAAGCCAGTGCCAGTGCGTCATAGGAGAAATCTTGGCTTATTGTTGACTCCTCGCACACACACACAGGATGCTGCTGCCCAAGAAGCAATCAATGTGGCACGAGTAGTATTTTTGTTTACCTTTTTTTTATCGTTTCGCAAAAAACAAAAAAACAAACAAACAGCCCAAAGGCGAAAGTGCAAGTGTGGCAAGTTTGAAGCCAAGACAAGTCAAGTGATTCGCAGCCGCAGTCCTCGAATGGAAGCCACTCACAAAACTCTCGGGGCTCCGGGGTAAGTGATGAGTGATGAGTGAAACGATGCTCGCATCTAACCAATTAAATCTGGTAATAAAGCCCTTAATTAAGTCACTCAGACATCCTTCACCTGTCGCACCAAGAGTCAATGCCTTCAAGGACTCACAAGCCGAGATCACAAGCCAGGCGATAGAGTGTAACTTTGAACGTTTTCATTTTATTATCGAATTTTTGAGTGTCCGGACACTGCACAAGAGTTGTCGAAGAACTATCAAGTCCTGGCCACACACTCCTCGGATTATCCCTTGTACGCAGCAATGATTTTAGCAGCCAGCCAGGCTGGCAAAATAAAATCAGGCTTGTCACCGCCGTAATTGTGTCCTAGGAAAGTTGTAAATTGGTTTTGTCCGTGGAAGTGGAAGTGGAAGTCCCAAAGGCAGGCCAGTTGTCCTGCTCAGGTACGTAGGTGGGGTTGTCCTTGAAGGGACTCGCGCACTTGGAGCGAATCAAAACAATGGCAAAAGTATAGAAAGCAAAAGTGTTTTCTTCATTCCAAGGCAACCTGCCTCAACTATAGACTTTTTAATGCCAAATCAACTTTAGTTTTTATTGAGTTTTTCGATTTAAGATCCAAGATATATCTCGAGTGTTGGCTGTTAATTAGCTAGCTTAAAACAGTCATATATTTGCATTGGGCAACAGGACATTATGGCCAGCTCTCTGGGACAAATATTGTGATTTCTAGAAATTAGCCACTTCCATTTCCATGTCACCTTACCAACGGATACCATGAGGACCTATAAGGACATGTAGAAGCTATAACTGCCAGACCAAGGCAGAGTAGAGTTAATTACAATTGGAACAACCGTCAGAAAATGTATTATTATCAAAAAATAAGAAGTACAGGTCTTAATATCTTGCAAAAGTATGAGTTCCACTTGTCAGAGGAGGCAATCCTGTGATGATAATAATATAATGATATTATTATATATCTATGGCTTATATTCCCTTGCAGAGTATTATAATATTAGTCAGGCATTTCCGACCTCATAAACTATATATATTCCGTGTCTCCGTCCGTCTAACTAGTTATTAAGATTTTTAACACTCTGCCGAAGATAGCTTCCTTTCTTGTTTCATATACTTTATATCTTAATTATTTAGCATTTCTATCCTACATATAACTGATTTATAATTAAGATTAAGATTTATATATATTTTTATTGCTATTTTTATTTAAAATATTATTTAAAATTTTTAAAAATTCGAAGGAAATCAAAGCAGCTTAGGAACTGTCACCATATCATTATAATTATAACTTGATACTTAAACTCAGAGGTTTGTTAGTTTGTTGACATTTAAAGTTTGGATTCCAAAGACATAAAGTGTTGGAAAACAAGGTTAGGCCTTTTTCTAGTTAAAATTTCAATCATTTCTATAAAATATAATGTTTTTATGATATCTGCCTCGCTGCATCGCCACCTTCTGTTTGAAATTGTAATACTCCGTGATAGATTAAATAATTATAAATCAAAAATAAAGACAGAAAAAATCAATAGGAAAGACAGAAAGTAATAATTGCTAATTAAATTGAACAAAGTTAAGTTAAGTTAAATGGAGAGAGAGAGAGAGTCTAATACATAATTATAAATAAAAAACAAAGACAGAAAAAATCAATAGGAAAGACAGAAAGGAATAAACGCTAAATAAAGCTAAATAAAGTTAAGTTAAGTTAAGTTAAATGGAGAAAGAGAGAGTCTGATAAATAATTATAAATAAAAAATAAAGACAGAAAAAATCAATAGGAAAGACAGAAAGCAATAAATGCTAAATAAAGCTAAATAAAGTTAAGTTAAGTTAAGTTATATGGAGAGACAGAGAGTCTGATAAATAATT